>CAUYQV010067172.1:0-22578 GCA_963574575.1 Galagoides demidoff
AATTGCTGCCATTAAGACTGGTTTGAAAACTTACTAGCAGTTAAATTAAATGCAGTGCTGTATATGTCAGAATATGTCCAGCACTGGAGTTAGATGATATCTCAAAGTAGTTTTGATTTGCATTTCTCTGATGATTAAGGAGGTGGGAGTTCTTGAGGTCCCTTGGCCCTTGGGTGGCCAGGTGGGTCCCCAGGGCTTGCATGGGGCTTTTGGTCTCCTCAGGCCTCACCCCTCACCCCCTATGGCTGCTGCCTGCTTTACCAGCCCTGCTACCACCTTCTCCCCTTAGTGCAGCACTCAACAGAGGTTGCTTGGCCTGCTCCCGCTGGACCCTGGATCCTCCTGGCCTGGAATCCCACATGCCCGGTAGACCCAGGTGAAGGGGCATGGTGGCTCTGGGAGGCAAGCTGGGATCCCCTGCTCCTGAGCCATACTAAGTACAATATTCATCCTTATTTTTCCCTCAAAAGTCTGAGCAAAAAAGTACACATTATACATGGCAAAATATAGTAAATTATATATATCTATGAAATGAAAATATGAATGCAGTCTAGTATCTGCTAAACAAACTATCAGCACTCTTATCCTAAATGAATGACTGCTTCATGATTGAATTCATTATTTCTTTTAAGAAAACTGTGGCATAATAATTCCAAAATATAAAGAAAATAAAATAATCACCTTGAGAATGAGAACTTAGATAAACCCAAGATTTGCAGGGGATTAAGTATTCATGTGCCAAGTATGTTAAAGTCTATGGAAATATGAGTGAATGGATAAATTTCTAGGGGAACACAAATGACTAGAATTGACTCAGAATGCAGCATAAATCTTGTATTAATCAATAAGTTAGTGATAAATTTTAAAAGTTGCTTACAAACTATTTCCAAAAACACAATGACCACTCTGCAGGTGGACTTTCAGATCCATCTGCAAAATGGGATGTGTTATCCCCATGCCTCAGAACACAGGAAACTACCGCTTCATTTTGCATATGTTGCATAACTCTGACTTCAAAACCCAGTAAATACAACTCAGGAAAACATTCATCTCACTTATGAATATAGATCACAAATTGTGGAATAAAATACTGCGACATTAAATTCAGGCATACATAAAAAGTAAAAAACAATGTCAATGACTAATGCAGGATTTATTGAGTATTGCATGTATGATTAAAACCTTAGAAAATTCATCACCCTAATTAATCCCAGCAGCAGATTAATGGTGAAAGCCTGAATGATCAATCAACTCAATATACTGTATTTTGAAATTATAACACACACTTTTTGCCAAAATTTTTTGGGGAAAAATAAGGATGTGTATACATGGGTAATATGGCTCAGAAGCAGGTGAAACCAGTGGGACTCCTGAGGCCACTGAGCCCTCTCATCTGGGGTCACTAGGCACATAGCATTCCAGTCTGGGAGGATCTGGGTTCCACTGGGAAGCTGGGCACTAAAATGGGGGCATGGCAGGACAGGCAATGTGGGTTGTAGCCATGTAAGGTGAAGGCTGAGGGCTAAGGCCCAGCCATGCAGAGGGGACTGGGACCAGCCTGGCTTCCTGTGGGTCAAGCAGCCTCAGAAGCTCCCATCCTGCCAGCCACTTGTGTGGCCATTTTGGCTGTGGCCTTCAACATGGAGAGAAGCGTTTCTGGGAAGGAAGGAAGGGACGCCTTCCCAGAGTGATGGCTGTGGGTGGGTGGTGGGGTCTGCATGCTTACTAGGGTAGTGTTAGCCCTTAAGGATGTGTTTTTCCCAGCCAAGAGCCTACCACTTTCTGAAGGGACCTTGCCAAAAACGTGGTGGGCATGATACACGAGAGCACATTATATGTGGCAAAATATAGTGCAAACCAAGAGGGCTAGAAAAATTCAACAGTCATTATAAGTTTTAAAAGATTCTTAATAAAATAGAAATTTAAACATACTATCGCAATATATTAAATAATGTCTCTTTCTTTAAGCCAAATAATGAAAAGCGTACCTTCATCATTCCTTCCCAGTTCAAGGTGAACTATATAATCCAACTCAGTGTGCTGTCTCACAGAGACAACATGAGACTCCATAACTACTTTCAATAAAGAGTTGCAAGCAGCCAATAGCCATGCATCAGAGTTGATATTGGAGAAGGAAGGAACTTTTATGCTATCCTGCAAGTGGCTTCCCACTAGGAGCAAGAACTAAACAAGTGTGTCACTATTTTTCTAGTCTTTTAATGCTGTTCTAGCAGTACTGTCCAATGAAATTAAACAAGAGCAAAAAATAATGGAAAATGGTAAAAATCAAGGAAACAAATTTAAGTATTGGGCTTTTAGGGGGTATTACTATATATATACATATATATGTACATACATATGTATTATTATATACATGTATACATGTATATAAATGTATATCAAAAATCATGAAAATAAATTTAGTATTGGGCTTTTAGGGGGCACATATTATATATGTATCATTATATACATATATACATATACATCATTATATATATGTACATGTATATATACATATATATCATATATATCAAAAATCATGAAAACAAATTTAACTATTGGGCTTTTAGGGGGTATATATATATTGGATATATCTCTGTGTATATGTATGTGTATATGTATACATACATATATCTCTAATCTACCCTCCCTAAATATAATTGATAATATAATTTGTCTGGTTACAAACTATATACACAAGAAATTAATGTCAGCAATAATTACAATGATGCTTTACTTAAAACATCACATAAATTTAGAGTAAGTTGACATTTGGGGTTTTTGGTGAAATTATGACCAGGACTTTCATGAAGTGTTGGAGAAAAGACATACTGTCCTGGCATAACGGAGGGGAGCTTAATTAACATTGTTTCTCTTCAATTTAATAAAATTTTTTCTAGAACTTTCTACAAATTTCAAAGCATCTCATGCATATCTCTGTGTACACATGGGTATGCACACACACATACATGCCTACTTATCATTACAGTGCTGTATAGACCTGTGTGATTCAAACTGAATCCTCAAGGTCAGGCCTACCTAGGGGCCTTTCCATCTTATCTAATCAACTCTTAATATTAGGAATTGACTACATTTGACCCTAACCAAATGTTTTGTGCCTTAAATTAATAGGAAAAAAAATTCTTGTGAAGACATCTCTTCCTATGACATCAAGATGGAGCTGTAAACAAGAGTTTTGCAGGTAGTCCCACAAGAGGTATTTCTGTATTTTCTTTTTGGGTGGTGTAGAAAGAGGTAGACTCCAGAGCAATGCAGTAAATAACTGTGAACTTCGAGGTTTCCTTTAACTGTGTCTTGTGTTGAGGGATCCCTGAGAAACCATTTGAGTTCCCTATGTAATTCTATGAAAATTTAATAAGTTTATAAAAAAGCTTTTCATCTACTGTCTTCCCATCCTTGCCAGACTATAGGAAACAGCATGTTAAGAAGGAGCACACATCTTGCATGTTTTCTTTGATTTCCTTTATGCCCAGTTAATGGAATTGTAATACTAATTTTATCTGTTAAGATTGCATTTGATTACAAGCAACATGTACCATGAATAGCTTAAATAAACAATAGGTTTTCTTGTCTATAAAAGAGCAGAAATCCAACTGTAAGGTGTCTAGGGCCTTTCTTGAAGGGTGCTATCAAGAAAACAAATTTTATGGCTCAGCGCCTATAGCTGAAGAGGCTAAGGTGACAGCCACTTACACCAGAGCTGGCGGGTTTGAATCCAGCTCGGCCTGCCAAACAACTATGACAACTACAACCAAGAATTCAAGTTTTTCCTGTCTTCCTGCTCTGACATCCTCTGCATGTGGCTTTTCTCTTGATGTCAGACAAAGATCTTGACTTCTAGACATTGTGCCTATGTTTCAGGCAGAAAAGGGGAAGGAAGGAAATAGGAATAGTAAAGGGTTTAGGGAACCTGTTGCCTGGGCCTGGGCCTTTTACAAAACTTTGACACACATCTAATCTGTAGGCTTAAATACCTAATCTCATTAGCCAGAAATGGAACACATTCAAAGGAACCATGAATGAACTTCTGGAAAGCTGGGGATGTATTTTCTCTTTCTCGTTTCTATTGCAGAGGAAAGTAAGACGGGGTAGAATGGCTTGGGGGGCATCACTTTACAATGTCTACCCTTCCCATTACCCTTCCCATGCTCTGGTGACACATTTGCTTAGGGTAAAAGAAGAGAAAGGTAGAGAAAATGAAGAATATATGTTTCTTCCTATCTGAAATATAAAATATAAGAAAGTTTGAATTCCTAATCTTAGGAAGACACAAAAAGATTTGTGCTGGATTGTGTGATATGTCATATTGTAAAGCTATTGGGAAAGGTAAGATCAGAAAATGGAAAGGAAAAGTCGCAAATGTGCAAACCAATGTCTCCTGTCTCTTCTGGTAAAAATACCTCTGTTGAGGCGGGCACAGTGGCTCACACTTATAGTCCTAGCACTTGGGAGGCTGAGGTGGTAGATTGCCTGAACTCATGGGTTCAAGACCAGTCTGAACCAGAGCAAGACTTTGTCTCTAAAAATAGCTTGGCACTGTGGTGGGTGTCTGTAGTCCCAGCTATTCCAGAGGCTAAGGCTTGAGCCCAAGAGTTTGAGGTTGCTGAGAGCTATCACTCTATGGCATTCTTCTGAGGATGACAAAGTGAGAAACTGTCTCAAAAACAACAAAAAACCCCAAAACTACCTCTGTTGAATCCCTTGGTCATGTGATGGTTGTAGAATCACATTGGACAGGGGATAGAATTAGTGGGAGGAGGTATGTGGGAGGGGCTTTATAAAAGCTTCATAAAAATCTGGTTTCTTTCTTCAAAATAGGCTTCAGTGTTTTCCTTGGTTGAAATGAGGAAAATGTGTATGAGCTCACATTTGCATAATGCATACTATGGGCAGGGTAGATTCTGAAGGCTTTAAGTTTACTAACTCATGGAATTCTCAGAACAACTCTTAAAAGATAGACACTATGATCATCCCCAGTTTCCAAATGAGGGCAGGTTCTGTAAGGAAGTTAGTTAAGAATTTTGCCTGGGATCTCAAAATGGCAAGCTGTAGAGCTCAGGCTGGAATGCAGGTGGAAGCCGTGACACCTTAGAAGTCTAGTGAAAACACCCTTTGCTCTGTGAAGGCAGGAAAATGGTCCAGTTCTTACAACATGAGCTAAAACACCTTTGACTAGACACTGAGAAAGTAGGGGTCTGGTCACTTCAGCTATGTCACCATGAACATTTCTGACTCTCTCCCTTTTCTTTTTGTAAAGTTGTAATAATAGGATGAGATGATATCTCAGACATCATAGCTCTGAAGTTGTGTGTCTCCGTTGTCGGATAGATGCCCAGAGGTATCTATCCTCTACCCAGAGGTATCGGGTAAGGCCACGCTTCAGACAGTTGACAATTTGTCCTATAAACATGGACACACAAATACATAGCCTCCATCTCCAACAAAAACACTACTTCCCAAGCTAATCTGTAGATGATGTATTTGATGAATGTTTTTACAAATGTAATTTGGTAAATACCAGAGTTTCTAATTCTAAGGCATCAGTGAAAGTTGTTAAAATGTGAAAACTCTTTTTAAACAAATGAAGTTATGTGGTAGGCGTACGCTTCTTTGGAAGTGGCTCTTGTTTGAAAGGCTGATAAAGATTTAGATCCCTTCCTCAGAAACATGTACTTGTACATATGCATACATTTTTCACAGAACCATGAAGACTCATCCAAATTTCCCAAGTTAAATATTTCTGCTTTGTGTGTGTATATGTTTTGTGCAATTATATGTTTTATTTATGTGATACATAATCCTGAATATCAGGTCCTTTCTCTCCAATCTGCCAAATTTTCACATTCTCCTTATACCTACATGTATTTCTAAGTGCAATCAATATAGCAATACATATGCTAAAAAATGTTGCTTTGTTAGGCTTTAATCCAAAATGAAAATAATGTAAAAAAGGGAAATCTAATTGCAATGTTTATCCTCAATCCTACTAAAATAGTTACTTATTTTACTTCCAGAATTCTGATTTTTACCACTTTTTACCTCGGTCTTCTCCTCACATTTAGCATTTTGTTCTTTTAGTTTCTAACTGATATAATTATTGCTTTGGTATTTTTCATCATAATATGTATACTTTACTATGAATCAATTTTTGGTATGTATATATATATATTTTTTATTTTTTTTTTTTTTTTTCTTTTTGGCCAGGGCTTGGATTTGAACTCACCACCCTTAGGCATATGGGGCTGGCACCCTACTCCTTGAGCCACAGGTGCCACCCTGGTATGTATATTTTATCCCTATGCTTTTAATTTATTCAAAATTCTAGTGAATGTTTCATGAATGACAGTTATATACATTAGTACTATATATAACAAAATATAATAAATATTTGTTAATCAAAATAGGAAGAACTGCAGAGCTGAAAAATATAAAATAACAATAAAAAGTTGATTTATTGCTTGCCGGGTATATTTGTTTGCTAGGGCTGGCATAACAAAGTACCACAGGCTTGGGGACTTAAATAACAGAATTTTATTTTCTCACATATATGGTGGCTGTTGGGTGAGATGAAGATGTCGGTAGGGTTGGATCCTTCTGAGGTCTCTTCCTGGGCTTGTAGATGGTTGTCTTTTCCCTGTATCTTCATGAGATCTTCCCCTTTGTGGCTCAATCCCACTTAATTGCCTCTTTAATTATCCTGTCTCCAAATATGCCCACACTGTGAGGTACTGGGGTTAGGACTTCAACATACCATGGGAAGTGGAAGGTCCAATTAGGCCATTACAATGTAAATGCAGAGAATGTGTCACTCAATAAGAGTAAGATCAATGCATTGCTCTGATTAAATGTGGAGGGGCTAGATTGGAGGTAAACAAAGGAAATTTCCCTCAAATAAGGCAAGGGTCTCTGGAGTAGGTTTGCCTATCCTCTGGTTTATGCCACAAAATCACAGGAATTGACTGGACACCAGCATGCAATGTCTCCACCTACGTGCTTTCATATGCAGGTTTCAGACTTGGCAACTTTTTCTTTCATGTATTCCTTCTTTAAATTTTTGAGACTATCTCGCTCTGTTGTCCAGGCTGGAAGTGCAGTGGTACAACCATAGCTCACTGCAACCTCCAACTCCTGGGCTCAAGAGATCCTTGTGGCCAGCCTCTACACTCAGCTGATTTATTATTTTGTTTTGTTTTGTTTTTCATGTACAGAACAGGGTCTCATTTTGTTGCTTGGTCTGGTTTTGAACTCTTAGTATAAGCCATGCTCTGCTGAGCCCCTTTTACATGCCAATATAATGTTTTGCAATTTCCTCATGCTTGCCAAAACAAAATATCAAGATAATTTGAGCAAAAGGTAAACAATCCCCCCACCCCTCTTCCCAATAGTTAAATCCTAAACAAGGAGAGGAAATCAGTTGATAGTACCCAGCTCCATTTCCCATAGCAACTTCCTATGGTCTGATTAATTTTCTTCCTTTCATTGGGATTGCTTAGTTCTAGACCTAAAATACACAGTACAGATCAGTTTTCCCAACTTACACCATCAAAAGCTTTGGAGTGGAGACTCTGATAGGCAATTTGAATGAAAGAAAAAAGAAAAGAAAGATTTTTTTTTTCTCATTGGATTTGTCAGAATTTTCTTTTATTTGCTTCAAATAACTTTAATTGTAATTGAAGTCTGGAAATGCCACAGGGCATTCATTTTCAAGATGAACAAGAAGAAACAGTTTCCAGTACGTTGATTGGCCTAAGGAATGCTGTCTTCAGCCTTGAGCCTTGATTATTCTTTTCTCATTCCCTAAACTCTGGGGTGAATGTTGCAACAGTGGAGAAGAGGGTTGTTGTTATATTACTTTTGCAGAATCTTTGAGTCAGATCTTTGAGTCAGAAGTCAGAAGATCTATAAAGGATTGAGCTTACTCACTTCTCTATTCCAAACTGCCTACATAGAGTTAGTCTCAAGCATTACAAATGATCAGCAAATATTTGCTCAGTGACTGAATTCTGGACTAATTTCTAACACTTGTCCAGTGGTCACAATGATGTTTACCATTGAAGAAAACTAGATGGAGACATAGAAATGAAAGTGCGTGGTGTCCAGAGCAAATACAGAGTTCCCCTTCTGTGGATGGCCGTCTCGGCTGGTTAGCCAATCAGTTAGCAGGCAAAACTAGGGGAAGAGTCCTGCCACTCTTGATGTTTTAAATTTAAGCTCTTTATTTTTAATAAAACATTTTTTATCAGATAAGTTCGTATAGTCACTATCTACACTTTCTCATTCTGAAATGTTTTGATACACATGCAGCTTGAAAGCTCAAGCTCTTGAATCAAATCCTCTGTATTTCATTTCTGGATAAGTACTTTCAGTGTTCTGAGCACAGACATTTGAAAGGTCTTAAAGAAGCCAGCTAGGCTTTGTTTGGTTCAGAATTTCAATATAGGGGACTTGCTTGCTAAGGGAGAGGTGCTTTATAATTAAGCAACTAAGAACTCTGGGCCTGCCAGACAAAGGCTAGCAAGCAGGATCAAGACCAATTTTGACAGCTTATCAGAACCTTGATGGTGCTAAAGAAATTCCTGGGATAGGGAATAGGGGAAAGAAAATCAAAATGGAAAGGCACTCAGAACTAAGTCAGATTTTATTTGAGCCCCCAGGTTATTGTCACTGTTCTTATGGACAGATTTTGTTCTTTGTTTGGTATGTTTTATTCAACATTCTGGCCTCCACTGAGATTGCTCCAAACCTGGTTACAATAACAACTCTATCTATCTATCTATATATCTATTGTTTGGCCTGGGTTGGGGTGGAGGGGGAATCTAGCACACAGCCTGCCACAGCCCACCTCTACACGTCTGTCTCAGAACACAAGGGCCCCTGCTCCACTCCTCCAGCTAATGCTGGCGTTGGTCAACAGACACACACCAATCTCAACAACTGCTCTGTGACACTCCAGTGCTACACTTCAGTGGAAAGATACAATGGAAAGGAAAGTCACTATTTCAGTAACTTACCCAATGCTCCTAATGTGGGGCAATGCAGTCCTTAGGTCTTCAAACACACACACATATGTATTTAAATGTTCAAAGTATTCCTTGCTATGCATTTAAGAAGTGTCTTGGCATGGATGCTTTTCAGGTTACTGGTTCTCTTCTTAATGGTGGAGATTACTTGCCATTACCCTTTCAAAAGTAATAATTTAGAAAAAGAAAATAAATCGTTTTAGATCAGCTAAAGGAAGGGGAGTTTTCTTCTACTTCTCTTTCAATAGTCAGAGATAACTCTTTGAATTAGCAAAACCATAGACTTAGACACCTACATGGTTAGTTTTCAATGATGTGTTTATTTACAAGTATTCAAGGAATATAAAGTCTTCACTAAAGATACTTATATTAGCTCTTGGATTTAGGTGAGAAGGAAGCATAGTACAACCGAGAGTTGTCCACCTAGCATCCAGGATGATGGATGACAGCATGACTTATCCCAAGTGTATTTCTGCAGAAAACAAATCAAAATGAAATCTGCCCTATAGGTGAACTAAACTGAACTCTGTGAAAGGATTGGGTGCTAATGAGGTTTAGAGAAATTACAACTATGCATCTGTTTCATTTTTCCATAGGAGCAGTGGGGGGAGGTGTCTATGATCCACAGATTCTCAGGGGTAGAGCCAAATGTTTGATTTTTTTTTTTATTTTGGTGGCTTGGTGTTTACTGTACTGCCACTCTGCAATTGATTTATATCCCAGAAGCATCAATTTATGCCTATGGCTCTGAACACTCAATAATGTTCACGCTTTATACTCACCATAAGCAGCCAATAGAAATGTATGAGCAGGAAACACCCTTTCTTTTTTGTATTTGTTTGTAAGATGCATCCTTCAAGGGTAGGATTGACTTATCTGATGCATGGAATCAATAAGACCTTGACATCCATTTGGTCATGCTTACCTGGTATGCAAGTTCTGGTACATGACTTTAAAAAGACAACATAGACTCATTCCTGTACTCCTATCATTCTGGAAGGCTGAGGTGGGTGGATTCCTTGAATTCAGGACTTTAAGACCAGCCTGAATAAGTGCAAGGATACCCCCCCTTACTAAAAATAGAAAACCTAGCCAGGTATCATGATGGGTGCCTGTAGTCCCAGCTACTTGGGAGACTGAGGTAAGAGGATTTCTTGAGCTCAAGAGTTTGAGATTGCTGTGACCTACAATGCCATGGCACTCTACCCAGGGCTACAGAGTGAGACTCTCTCTAAATAAAAGAAAAAAAAAAACCAACATAGAATCATCTTTTCTCTGTTTCTCTCTATTCTGTGGGTACCCAAGATTTTAGGACAAACTGTGGTCCTCAGTATAGTTAACTAGATAAATTAACTTTGAATCTCTTTATACCCAAATCTCTCTTAATAGCACTTGACTATGTTAGAGCAAACATCGAACTTGGTCTAAGGTTCAAAAGAGAATGTAGGGAATATCCTTTATGTTCCTATGAGTTTTTCGTTTGAATATTACCCAAGAAGCTCTATATTTAGGAGTTATTAGGTCTTCATGAATGGAGAAGCTATTTTCTGCATTTGGATGTCCTACTTTAACAGAATCTGGCTAGAAAGAGACCCCAGTTCTCCACTAGAACATTATAACTTCCAGGAGTCCTCAGACATAGTGCCTTAATCTCTCAAAGGCAAAATGCTTCTAAAGATATCATCAGCTATATTGGACCAGGTTTGAATAATGGTGTCCCATCTAAAATTCATGTTGAAATTTAATTTCCAATGCAACAGTATTAAGAGGTGTGGCCAGAGGAGGCGATTGGGTCATGAGGGCTTCAATCCTATGAGTGGGACTACACCTTTTTAAGGGCTGAAGGTGGTAAAGAAAACTCACTTGTTCTTCTGTCACTTCTGCCATGTGAGTAGACAATGTTGGTCCCCTCATGCAGTGACAGACACTGTCTTGGAAACAGATAGCAACCCTCACTAGACACCATTCTTGTTGGTAACTTCTCAGTCTCCAGAACCATCAGAAATAAATTCTTGTTTTCATATATTAGTCAGTCGGCAGTATTTTGTTATAGAATTGCAGATGGTTTTAAGGAGGTTTGGCTGTAATTTCCCATTTATTAAAACTGCAGGAAAGGAATGGTCGTTCAAATCTGAAAAAAAGAATTGTTTTGAGAAGACAGTATGTGGAAGCCTTCGTAAAATTTGGTACTTTCTGAGAACAGTCATATGTTTTATTAATAGACTTGGACAGAGACTCTGGAGTTTCTATTTATTATTTATAAGTCATATTCAAACACACCTGAATTATCAAACCCTTATGTGCCTGATGGTAAAACGCTGTAGAATGTGGATGATTACTAGAAAAACCAGTGATTTATTTTAGAAATATCAGACCTAAAAGAAAATTATCTCTAAAGTAAAATTATAGTTTTGTTTTATTTTTTTCCTTCTGGGCTAAAGGTAAATTTATAAGTAATATCATCTTTCTGAGATATAGAATCTTGGACACTACCTACCTACCCCTGGCATTGGAAGTTATGCTTCTTTCTAAATTGAATAATGAAACAGCCACAGAAAAGAGTGTGCCAGCAGAGACAGTGCTCTAGTTAACAGGAGCTTCTTCTTCATCTTAAATCTCTGGAGAGTATTGAGCAGGCTCCAAAAATATGCCCATGTGGAATTCTGTGTCACATAAGAATTTAACCTGTTTTACTTTGGATGGTTGGGTCTTGTGATTGGAACAGAAGAGAAAGCATGAAGGAAACCAGTGCTCTGGAAAACAACCTTTTTATTATGCTGTCCAGAAGCAATGACAACATAAGCAAGTATACATCAGAGTTATGAAGTATTATAAAAACAACATACAAACATTCCCTATCAGAGGGAGGTGGTACTCAGTCCAGGACTCTAGGGATAGGCACAATCTCACTCCCGTATTTCTCCCATTCTTGATGGGCAGAGGGACAGCAGTAGAGAAGAAAATGATTCTAAGGAAGAAACAATCAGAAAAGATTGATTGCAGAAATCTCAAATATCTAAGTTGAGAAAGATACTGTTTTAAGATGCCTGGGATTCTTTCATGTTGAGACACTGTCAGATTATTGAGCAAATATTGTACAATCTTAGATGAAGCATTTTCTTTGCCAAACTAGTCTTCATGTGAAAGAGATAATGATGGTGGTTACTGGGCTCAGGCCACACAAAGTGTGCTGCTCCCAGGAAAGGGTCAGGGCACAGAGCCCAGGGGTTTACTTCCTAAAAGGGATATCAGAGATTCCATGGACCAAATTGTTATTTCTCAGATGACAACTTTGTGATTTGGAGAGAACATGTCACAGAGGAAAGGGGCAGAAACAAATGTAGAATTCGGCAATTCACACTGAGATGACAATCCAAGGGGTTTTTTGCATCTTCTCAGAATGTGGACAAAATTTAAGAGCTATAAATACTAATTTTGTGGGAAAAAATGCATACCAAGGGTATGGTTTCTCCTTGGCCTATTCTAGTGTTTTATTAGAGCAATATTGATAATGAGTCCTAAAAAATATCAGGAAAATTTTCTTGAAAGCCATAATGAATAGGAATAAAAAAGTTACAGAATTCTATACTCTTATTTTATATCACAAGTAAAAAATTAATGCACAGCTTTAAAATCAACTCAATTTTTCCCAATCCAAATACTTCTGCCTTTCCCACAAGGATAAGTACTATTGCTACTATGTTTGCTACACTCAGCACTATACATATAATTCTTGGTACATTGCCTGTCACTCAAAAACTCAAGAATATTTGTTAATGAAAAAATAACTCCCACAATTCACTATTTTACTTTCAATTACCATTTCTGTTTTTTTTCTATTCTAACATGGTGAGAGGGAAAATTATTTCAAATAGTAATACAGAAATAATCATGCATTTTGGGATCCTTTATTGCAATAGTCTTGCATGTTTGGTGGAGCTGGAACTACCTAGAGTTCTATTCTTTGGCATATTACACACTTATAAAATAAAGGCATCAGACTAGCTATTTTAGAATGTGAGCTGTTCAGGGGGAAAAATCATCTCAAATCCCAAGCAAACACAACACAGCATATGAATGTCTGAGGTAGTGGTTTTCGTGTATCAGAATAGTCCCACACATGTTGCAAGGTTATGATATTAATTTCCAATAATTTCCTTTTTGTGAACTCCTGTGATCATCTCTGAGAAGTCTCTGATATAATTTATCTTCTGCTGACACTACTGGCACAGCATTATCAAGTTCCAGCCAAGGACCTGGGTGATTCTTTTCCTTATATTCTACTCCCTGGGCTCATTGGTATGAGACTTGAAGCAGCAGCCTCAGAGAAACATTGCTTTTGGCATGTCCATGCAGTGAATGGAAAGAAACTAATAAGGGTGAAAGAGAAACAAGACACAGTGTTCTGCTGACTGTCTCCCTACCTATTAAAGAAACTACACAGAGAAAAGCATAAATGATATTATAGATCAGGGTGATCTCAAATATTCAAAATTGTCAAAAATATGGGTAGGAACAGGAAAAAAATCAGACTGCTTCTATGTAAAACTACTGTAAAAAAAATCAATAAATAGAAACTTTTGCTGATAAAAAGTTTCTTTATAAAAGCATTCATGAACCTGATGCAAAATCTGAGGTTTATCTAGTTCTAATATCCAAACTAGATTAAATATCCCCAAACAAATGTTTGTATGTGTGAAAAACTACCTTGAATCTGAAAAATAAGAAATAAGAGCAGAAATAAAAAAACAACGCAAAGAAATAAAGAGTTACTTGAACTCAATAGAGAAATAAAAGAAAAATCTCAATTTATATCAGAAATGAAGACTAAATGACAAGGTGCCTGAGGAAGAATAGACTTAAGTGAAAATTGAATAAAGGACATTTCAGAAAATGGGAAAATAATCAAGAGGATTAAAATGAGATAAAGAAAGAAGGGCAAAGTTTCAGAAAGAAAGTAATTAAAATGGAAAACAGATACAAAGTTGAATTAAGTATAACAGGAATTTCTAACAAATGTTTTGAAGAGTGCTAATATTTAAAATGATAATCTAAGAAAATATTCTGACATGAAAAGAAAAATTAAATATATATATTGAAATGATAGAGTGGGTACTTGGGAAAGTTGATATAGAATAGTCATCTTGAAGACAATATAACTTTTCGGCTTTAAAGAAAAAATTCTCAAGTCTTTCAAGCCAAAAGGTAAAATAACTTAGAAATATAGGAAAAATAAGCTGTTATAAAATTTGTTAGATACATATATACTATGGGGTCCTACATGGGTGTATAAAAATGTGTCACCTATGGGTCATTTCCAAATGCTATCATTAAATGGAGACAAAACTAGAGATAACATGACATATACGCTATGCTACGTTTTGTGTAAAAGAGCAGGAATAACAAGAAATTCTATGTATATTTACTTATTTTTAAGAAAACAATCACAGGAAGGGTATGCTAGGATGCAATGAAGTTGATTACTTACAAATGGATGAGGGAAAGGGGGTGGAGTTAATAAAGGAGGTGAATGACACTTCCATGAATATCACTTTTTTGTAAAATTTTAACTTTTGGAAATACTGCACATATTCAAATAAAATCAATAAAAATAGGAAAGAGAAATAAAAAAAAAAGAAAATATATTCAAACCAATGACCCCAGTTGTATTTGAAATAAATATCATAAGCACATGAAAGTATACAAAACAAAGAACTAATACAACTAACTCAACAACACAGTATTTGAAAAAATATAAATACTATAAATATGTTAAAATACAAATGCATGCACACACACACACACACACCTTTCACCTGGACCAGGGTAAGCGTAAGAAGATGAGGGGAAAGAAGTGCAAATAACTCCTGAAATCTTCTTAATAGATTTCTTTAGTGTTATTCTGGTTGTATGAGTGAAGCAATTCTGATATATTTTAGATGTGTTAGGGAACTGAACAAATGAATAAATGCAAAGTTCGTTGGGAGCCAGTGTTCTTAGTGTAGAAGAAAAGAACAGATACAGAATAGGGACAGAGATAGAAACACTCTGTGGCACAGGACAGGCTTCAGAAGCATCACTATAAACTCATGATTTACAGAACATGTATATGTTTGCAAAAATAAATGCAATAAATGCAAGTTCGTTGGGACCCAGCGTTCTTTTTTTTTTTTTTTTTTTTTTGAGGCAGAGCCTCAAGCTATCCCCCTGGGTAGAGTGCTGTGGCTTCACAGCTCACAGCAACCTCCAACTCCTGGGGTCAAGCGAGTCTCCTGCCTCAGGCTCCCAAGTAGCTGGGACCACAGGCGCCCGCCACAACGCCCGGCTATTTTTTGGTTGCAGCCATCATTGTTGTTTGGCAGGTCCGGGCTGGATTTGAACCTGCCACCTTAGGTGTACATGGCTGGCGCCTTAGCCACTTGAGCCATAGGCGCGGAGCTGGACCCAGTGTTCTTAGTGTAGAAGAAAAGAATAGATACAGAATAGGGACAGAGATGGAAACACTCTGTGGCACAGGACAGGCTTCAGAAGCATCACTATAAACTCATGATTTACAGAACATGTATATGTTTCTGTATTTGTGTGTGTATGTGTACACAAATTTGTAATTATGTATGTATATGTGCCATGTGGAAATCTATGCAAATATATATATGCGTCCATGAATAGATTTCCTAACTCTGTCTCTGAAAGAACCAAAACCCATTCCCCATTGAAAGCAACTATGACTCCTCAGAAAACCATTGATTCCAGGACTCCTGCAGGGTAATTACAAGGATAAGCCTGAAACATTCAGCCACAAAGTTAAGTGATTAAATTAAAAAAGATGTGAGCATGCCATAAGTTAGAAGATTCTCATTTGCCATATGTGGGACAACTTGAGTAGCAAAATAATTAAGTACAGTAGTAATTGATATATTATTGAAGAAATAAGAATACATTTTCTGGGTGGCACCCATAGCTCAGTGGGTAGAGCGCTGGCTATGTACACCAAGGCTGGTGGGTTCAAACTGGCCTGGGCCAGCTAAAACAACAATGACAACTGCAACAAAAAAAAAAAGCCAGGCATTAAGGTAGGTACTGGTAGTCCCAGGTATTTGGGAGGCTAAGGCAAGAGAATTGCTTAAGCCCAAGAGTTTGAGGTTATTATGAGCTGTGATGTCACAGCATTCAACTGAGGGCAACATATTGAGATTCTGTCTCAAAAAAAAAAAAACTCTCAAAAAATTATGGAAGGAATGTAATTCAACACAATATAGACCATGTGTGACAAACCCCCAAGTAACATCATCATTAATGGTGAAAAGTTGAAAGCTTTCCGCTCAGATCAGGAACAAGACGAGCATGCCCACTTTCTTCACATCTCCTTACCATAGCGCTAGAAATCCCTGCCAGAGCAATTAGGCAAGAGAAAGATGGCTCTCTCTGACTACCTTTTCACCCATCCTCCCCCAAAGGATTAGTGAAATATAATACATCAATGACTACCATCTTCTATGATGATTCTCATGTAGATATAAATAGAACACTAGAATGGAAAAGAGAAATTATAAAAATATCCAAACATATGGTCACTTGATTTTTGACAAAGTTGATATTGTGGTGGTATGGGAAAGTATGGGAGACTTAAACAAATGGTGCTGAATTATTTTTATGTTGACACGGAAAAGAAAAACAAAAGTAGTAGAAGGAAGAGGGGAAATGAAAGAGAAAGAGGAAAAGGCATATCCAAACCCTGATCCCCTGGTTTACACTATAGAAGAGAATCAGTTTTAGATGGACTGTCATTCTGAGTGTGAATGGTGAAAAGATTTTTGAATAAATATAAAACATAAGAGAACATCTTTATAAGCATAAACTATGAGATTATCTTCATAAATATAAACATAAAACAGTATCTTCATGACTTTAACATGAGCAAAAATGTCTTAAACCAAAACAAAACACTAATCATAAAGGAAATAACTTATAAATTGGATTTTATTAAATTAATACATTCTATGTATTGCAAATAGATAATATAATACAAAATAATTGCATAACTATGAAATTTTCTATATATAACCACACTGTAATAGAGAATGGACAACTGCAAAGTAATTGAAGTAAAAGGAAAAATCAACAAGTCCCAACACATAACTTCTCATGCATTTGTTCCTTCTTCATCCTAGTGAAAGCCCAAGTGGAGAACAAAGATAGACCCAGAGGCACAAAGAAGAGGAGGGAAAGCAAAGAGCTTGGAGTAATCTGGATTAGCCACCAGAAAGACTAAATCCATCCTAAATCTGAAAATACTAAGAATATAACCAGGCACAAACTACAAGGAAAGGACTTCAAATACATGTGATTAAATGGTGAGAAGTCACATAAAGGGCTAAGACCTGTGGTTTAAAGGGGCAGACCTTGGTAAAGGGGCACTTGTAATTCAAAAAATAGACATAATCTAAATGACGGTCTCCAAATGTATAGATTTAGGACACAAAAATTGTCAAAAATATCCTCTGGCAATTTGGTAGTGAAAGGGAAAATAAGAAAATGGAAGAAAATATAGAGTCCTGTGAGACAAAAGAACCACAAATTTGGAGGACTCAGAATCCCTTTCCCACCAACAAAATATACAAACAAAACCATAAAACCCCACTAAAGTACCTGGACTTTGCTAGACTGAGAGAAATGGATGCCATTAAATAAGAAACCTTCTAAAACACTGTAATGTTGTAAAAGTTGAATGTGAAAATCACTAATACCAAGATGAAATCACTCTTATCAGACAAAGTAAATCCAGGAAGTTCTGAAGGAGGGAGGCTCATGCTTGTGTTATCTGAGACAAGAACTATCACAAGAACTTGCTAAAACACATAACAACTTTCTCCATGTCCTACATACATCTTAAGTCTTGTCTTACATTCCTTGCTCTTTCTGCACATCCACACGTATTTTTGTAACAAGATTTATTGTAAGAAATTCTCCAAGACAGCAGACGTTCAAATAAGACACTTGTCTAGAAATGGCTGTCTCCACCAATGGACTAATGCCAACTCCTACAAGGGACTTCTGAGACCACTGAACCTGGTTTTGAGCAGCTTATGTGCACTTCTTCTCTTGCCTTTAAAAGATTCTCCTTACCTCATCCTCTGCAGATGCTCTCATGAGTTTTTAATAGTCTATGCCTCCTGGATTGCAATCCCCTGACATTCATTCCCAAATAAATCCAATTTTTCTAAGAGCCATCTTCTCTGTTGTTATTTTAGTTTGACTTAATAATAGAAATTAGCAAAAGGGCGCACAAGAGAACTAATGTGGAAAATATGGAAGCAAATATACCCCTCCAAAAATAACCATGAAACAGAATATAACTTTAAGTTGTTAGTCAAACAGAATTAAATATAGAATCATTTGAGAAAATAAAAAATCACTTTGCATCATAGATTTTACAACTAAAAGAAAAATGGACACACAGAGAGAGACAAACATAAAAGATTTGATTTAACTCAGGAACGAAGTGGAATAAAAAGATAATTTTCTCAGAAATGAAGAAATAAATCACAAGTACTCAAGAGATAATAAACTCAACCAAATGCAAATTTAATAAAGGGCATTGAAACAAGGTGGGAAACAACCAAATGACATAGTGCAATAAGTTTTAAAAAGTCAAAGAGAAAGTAATAGAAATGGATGACTGTCAGAAATAATAGTATTTATATTATCAGAGTACATAAAGTAGAAAAATAATGGAAGAGAGACAATTACAGTTATAATTCACAAAAACTTTCCATAAACAAAAAAATGCCCCTCTCAGCACCTGGAATTATTAAAGCAGAATGATCAAGTCCAGAAAATATCCTAGTAGAATTATCAAAAATGGAGATAATTTCCTCAAAGTCTCCAGGCAAAAAGATAATATAATTTATAAAGATAAAGAATTAGACTAATTTCTTTCAAAGCCACCAGATTGTGGAGCAGCACATTTAGAAAATTCAGTTAAAAAAAAAATGTGAACCAAGGATTTTATATTTAGCCAAACTGTCCATCAAGCATCAACAGACATATAAATAGTTTTTAACATACAAGAACCTAGGAAATGCTGAGTCCATCAGCTCTTCCTAAGTAGATCTTCCCAAGCTGTTGGGGAATGAGTTTTCTCCATCAAAGTGATGACTTGGGGAAAAGTCAGCAAAAGGATTGACGTGAACATTATAAGATATGTGTAAGAATAAAACAAAGTTGGGGATAAGGGTAGAAAAATCATATGCAAATGTTATAGATTGTGACCAAGTATACATAAAGCATTTACTGATAGCAGAAGGGAGAGGAAATGAGGAAAGATAAAACTCTTGGTTATGTGGCAACAGGAGGTATTAACAGATACAAAAAACAAAAAGCTACAATGAAACAAAAAAAGACACAACAAATAGTAAAAGGTTGAATAAGAAAAAAGTGATTAAAAACATTTAAAAGACATATTTAGAAGTATAATGCAACAGTAATTACTAAAGCAAAAGTATAAATGTTCCTAAATGCCAAGAAATGGAAATACAGTATATCTATAATATATGAAGACATAAATATATAATATACAGAAAGTATATATCTATATTATCCATTTATATGTACATACAAATAAAGAATACATATTTTACAGAGAAAGAAGCATAAGAAATAAAATGAAATACACATAATCATAAAGTATTTTGTTAAAGATGTTCATAACAAAATAACTTACCTACTGAAAGAATAAGTCCATTTGGTTGACAAAATGTACCCCACCTCTGTGCTGTATGTTCAAGAGACACACTTAAAAAACAAAATAATTCAGAAAATCTAAAAATAAAGAAATGGACCCATTTTACTAGGCAAATGGAAACCAAAAGATCAGGGTAGCAGTCATAATGACAGACAAGGAATTAAAGCCCAAAGACATTAGATGTGACCAAGAAGGATATTTTTTCATGCCAAAATCTATAATTCACAGTGATGTAAAATGCTTGTGAATATTTAGGCACAAATAAAATGGCAATCATTAGCTCAAAACACTACAGGGAGTACAAGGAGTCACAATCATAAACATACTAATAATGGGAGACTTTAATATACCTTTTACAATATAAGATAGATGAAATGGAAAAAAACACTAATGAAAGAGAAGATTTAAACAGCATAATCAATTTAGTAGATCTTATGAATACATAATCAAGCACTATATCTCAATCATAAACACTACATAATCTTCTCCAGTGCCCATAGCACAGGTACAAAAATCAATGATATATTAGGAAATAAGGAACACAACAGTAATTTCCATAAGAAGAAATATTGTAAACCACACCTTCTGGCCACAATGCAATAAAATAAGGAATTACTATAAAAATAAAACGAACAACAACAAAGGGAAAGTTTCTTTTGGTAATTTTCAAAATTTGCTATTAAAAAATACTGGATTAAAGAGAAAATACAAACTAAACTTACAGAATTTTAAAAAAGATATAATAACAATAAATTGAACTTTCTAAAGGTCTTTCTTGCCCTGTCATGGCAGGACATTCTTATGGAGGAGGCATTGAAATGACTGAATTAAAGAGAAAATACAAACTAAAATTACAGAATTAAAAAAGTTATAATGACAATAAAAACACTGCAAAGGCATTTCAAACAGTGATAAAATGATAATTCATTGCCCCCCCCACATACACTTTTATCAACGAATATGAAAGAAAACAAGCAAAATCTCAGCTCAAAGCACTAGAGAAAAAAACAGCAACATAAATAAAAATAGTCCAGTTTTGTTTCTAAGCAATGAAAATGGATATTCTTGATGGAATCAGATTAAAAGAAACTATTAGGACTGATGTGACAACCTGGCATTCTAGTAATTTCCACTTCTGTGCCTCAGATCACCATAGCAGTGGCCTGAGCAACATTTTCTCTGAGAGCACTGATGGCTCTCAGCCTCTTCCAGTAAGACATTATTAGATGTGCTATTACTGCCCAGTGAAGTAGTGACTCTTTAAATCAAAGAATGTATGAAAGATGACATGTTTGGGAGTATTTGCAATTAATTGAACTATTAAGCAATAGCTTTTAGGTGAAAGGAAGAATGACTCAAGGGATTCAGAAGAAAGCCCTTCCTGCTCTGCTATTTTTTTCACTACTTGTAAGATAGCAATGAGTCAGAATGAAGCTTTTCATATACTAGTGGAATTATTCAGGATTGAAATGACAACCAGATCAAAGCTGTGTCAGTGTAGTTCTAAATTATAGAAGACATTGTCAAATATAGATATGACGAACGTCATCCAACTGTGGCATGAAAGACAACTGCATGCATCTGATTGAGCACAAGAAACTTTTTGCATCCAAAGATTTAGTCTGGGACCTTCTTGAAAAAGAAACTCCATTTTTTAGAACAGTCATAAACATGTGCATTTCTCAGTTAAACTTAGCCTTAGCATAAGTAAGAGGAGGAGAAATTGGGGAATAAAGGGAAGGAGGGGAGGGAGAGAGGAGAAAAGGAAAGAAGAGAAACCTCTTTTTATATATTGATTACTCTGCCAGATGCTTTTCCATTTAACATATTCCCAAATAAGATAAAACGGTGGTATTTCCTCCCCATTTAATATTTTAGGGAGTTGACTCTTAGTGAGATTTCTAAGATCAAACACTTAATAGATGACTGAAGTCCAATGTCAGTTTGTATTTTTCTGAGTTCAAATAAAATACTCTTTTCATAAATAACTCTGCCTTTGTGTCCCTCTATTCCTCCCATTCTTTCCTCTTTCACTCAATCAGCTTTTCCTGACTGCCAGTGTGCCAGGGACTGTTGTAGGCAGTAGTGGTAGAGCATTGAACTGGACAGCCAAGTCCCTACTGTCATGGCAGGACATTCTGATGGAGGAGGCAGAACACAAGAGATAGCATTAATAAGAAAAGGGTATCGTAATATCTGATAGAAAGATGATTGAACTAGGCGATAAGAGGGAGTGTGGCTGGGTGACTGCTGTAGACGGGAAGATAGGAGGAGATGATATCATTCCAGGGACAGCCCCTAGCAGGGAAGGGGCTTGGGTGGCTTGACAAACAGAAAGGAAGCTGGTGGATCTGAGATAAAGAAGATAGGAGGGAGTGATTGGAAATGGGTTCAGAGAGGTTAGTAGGAACCTGATTGAGTGGGAATTTATAAACTTCAATAAAGAATGTGGGTTTTATTTTGAGGCTGGTACAAATTAATGAGGATTTTAAGCTGGAGATTGATAGGACCTACTTTAAATCTTGAAATATCACATTGGAGGCTCGGCGCCTGCGGCTCAATCAGCTAAGGCGCCAGCTACGTACACCTAAGGTGGCGGGTTCTAATCCCCAGCCCGGGCTCGCCAAACAACAATGATGGCTGCAGCCAAAAAATGGCCGGGCGTTGTGGCAGGCGCCTGTGGTCCCAGCTATTTGGGAGGCTGAGACAGGAGACTCGCTTGAGCCCAGGAGTTGGAGGTTGCTATGAGCTGTGATGCCATGGCACTCTACCCAGGGGGATAGCTTGAGGCTC
>CAUYQV010067178.1:0-10487 GCA_963574575.1 Galagoides demidoff
CGCCTGTGGTCCCAGCTACTTGGGAGGCAGAGGCAGGAGACTCGCTTGAGCCCAGGAGTTGGAGGTTGCTATGAGCTGTGATGCCATGGCACTCTACCCAGGGGGATAGCTTGAGGCTCCGTCTCAAAAAAAAAAAAACACATAAATCTCAGTCTTATTTCTAAGCATGTTACATTTATTAATTTACTTATTTATTCTGAAAATGGCTCTATAAAGTGGTTATTTTTATCCTTGTATTACATCTGGGGAAACTGAGGCACAAAGCAGTCAAATATCTTGCCTAAGGCATGGTGGCTTGAGCCTTGTAATCCCAGCACTTTGGGAAGCTGATAATTGCTTGAGTTTGAGACTGACCTGGGAAACATAGTGAGACTGTCTCTACAAAAAAAAAAAATTGATTTTTAAATAGCCAGCTGTGGTGGCTCATGCCTGTAGTCCCAGCTACTGGGTAAACTGAGGCCAGAGGATTGCTTGATCCCAGGAGTTTAAGGCTGCAGTGAGCTATAATCATGAGACTTGCACTCCAGCCAGCGTGACAAAACAAGACCCCTGTCTCTTAAAAACAAATAATATGTACATATATATATATATATGTGCCTGTATGTATGTGTTTATATATGTATGTGTGTATATGTATATATTTTGTCCAAGAACTACCAGAGTGAAGGTCAAGCCAGGGTAGGAACTCCAAGTTCCCAGTTCACACATGATTAAGCCTTTGTAGCTGCTGCTCAATCCCAGTCAGCATCACTCTCTGCCCTTACCTACTGTCCAATCAGATCCCTCTTCCTGGGCCTTCTCCCCACACCTCTCTACCCAGAAGTACACCTTTCTCTGATCTCCTACCTCCTCCTCTCACCAGGCAAGGCCTTTTCTTATGGCAAGGAGGAGGAACTGGGAGCCAAGTGGGCCTGCCATGTGCTTCTGTTTGTGATGTTGGTGAAGGGCACTCTGAGAAGGGCAGAGCCATGATTTCCAACCAGCAGAGCCTGGGGGTGAGAGCACAGGGAGGGGATGTGACTCCATGAAAGGTGGAGGGGACAAGGCAACGTGAGACCCAGAAGTCTTCAGTCATAGTAGCTACTATTCATTAAGTGTCCAACACTGATTCAAGTCAATATCCTGACAAATTTCTGCTTTAATCTTCCCAAAACTCTCATAAGGTAAAAAATTACTACTCCCATTTTATAAATGAGGAAACTGAGTTCAAAGAGGCTAGGTCACTTGCCCAAGTTGCTAAGCTGGGATTTGAACCCAGGCCTTTTAATCATTCAACAAATGATAATTGTAGGAGCCAGGTGCTGTCCGAAGTGCTGAGGACAGCAGTGAGCAAGGTGACGAGGTTCCTGCCCCCATGGAGCTTACATCCCAGTTGGAGGTGGTAGTCAGTAAACAAATGATGGGTCATTCCCAGTAATGGCCAAGTGTTGCAAAGACTTTTTCACCTACTAAAAGTAGGTAATATGATCAAGAATGCCTGAAGGACTTCTGTTCCTCAATAGTGTGATAGAATGGACACCCTGCAAAAAAGCCTAATACACAGAACACCTAGAAATGCTAGGTAAAATATAACAAATATCCCATTACAGGCATAGCTCTGGTGTCAAAACAGAGAGATCATGAGGCATCAGAACCAAACAAGATTTCTGTCTTTATCTGGACTCTGAGTGAAAATGAAAAACCCTCTCATAGGGATTCTATAAACGTAGGCCTACTTTCCTATGGGGCCCTACCATATACAACCCGTGAGGAGAAGGAAAACCCAAGGCAATAGATGAATGAAAATGGACCTAAGTTGGTGTTGGCTTCAGGGTTGATCCTCTCTGGAGCCTAGTATTTGGCTAAGTAAAGCTCGTCAAGCAGGAGCCCACATTCCAAAACTAGACACCATCCAAGGAAGTAAGCAACCATGAGTGAGAGTCTGCCAATGAGCAGCAGACGGAGATCACTGTGAATTTCATACTGTGGAGTCACCAGAGAACCTAAGAAAGTGCCCATTTCATATATTTAAAGACAGAGTCAAGCCTGATTAAAGAAGATGGCATGAGGTTGGTGGTCAGGGAAGAGCTTTTGAGGAAGATTCTTGAGGTAAGACTTGAATGAGGAGAAGGAGCTACACAAAGATGAAAGAGAAGGGCATCCCAGGCAGAGGAAATGGCAAGTGCAAAGATCCCAAGGCAGGACTGAAGGTGGCGTGTTGAGGACCAGGAAAATAACAGTGTTCCCGTGGGGGTGACCTTGAAGGAATGTAGTACAGGAGATGTTTCCCTGTGAGAAGACTGGCATTTATTCCAAGCACCATGGACTTTAAGGCTTTTCAGGGCTTTAAGCAGGAGCATGGCATAAGCTGATCTGCATTTTGAAAGATCCTTTTGGTCACCATGTGGGGATAGATTGTAAGGAGGAAGTGTGGTGGTAGGGTCCATGTTAGGGCTAAGATTCCAAATCTTCCAAAATTCTCCAGAAAAACAGACCCTCCTGTCCCACAGAGGAGGTCCTGGATGAGAATGAGGTGAATGAACAGAAGCTGCTGACCAGTAAACTTGACCACAGAGGGAGAAATAAGGAGCTGAGCGTGGATATCTCACTCTGACTCAGCCCAAATTAATAATTTCATTGATTCCCTGATTCATTCAGTAAATGCTGCTGAGTGTCTCCAATGTGCCAGGTACCAAGTAAGCAGTGGAGCTGGAGAGCAAGAGGCCTGGTTCCTCTCCTGAAGGAGTTTGCAGTAACAGGTAATGACAGCCCGTGGAGAAAGTTCTGGGCCAGTGGGAGCAGAGAAGTAGGGCAGTGCCTGTTCTCAGGGAAGGAGGAGTGTCAGGAACAGTTCTCAGGAGGTGGTCTGAACTGCTCCTATATACAATCTCCTGGACCTACCCCATCTCTAGCTAAACCTGCTGTGCCCCTCCCTGCAGGAAGACAGAGTAAGGGTGATTGTGCCTATAACTGGAAGGAGAATTTCCCTGTGGTCCCCTGAGAAGGAAGAGAGGAGATAGGGGCTGATAAAAATAGCCACAAGCCTCAGATCTGGGCCTCTTTTCACTTCCATTCTCTTGTGTGACCATCATGGCGATCAGATGATTTCAGCGGGGCAGAGATCATTACCTCACATCACAGATGGAGAAACTGAGGCTCAGTGAAGCTAAGTGCCTTACCCAAGGCCTCATAGATAAGGCGTGGCTGGGTTTGTTCCAGAACTGCCTCCTGTTCCAATTCCTCTTTAGAAGAACGTCTGTGTGTGGCCTATCTCTGTGCCCACTGCTCTCAATCCTGCTCCCACCTGGGTCCAACTGCCCCCAGCTCACCATCAGGACCTTAGCAGCAGGAGTGTGGCAGCTGAGACATGGCTGGGAGCAGATAAACTCAGGGTATCCACGCTGGCTTCCCAGGTTGGGCATCCCAACTTTTCCACAAGTTTCCTGGGAAGAGTCCCCTGGAATGGGGCACCAGGAAGGAACTTTATAAAATTCTCCACAACCAGCCAAGCGGAACCTATTTTCCCTCACAATGCAATTAACGGCACCAACATTTACAAAATATGATTACAAGCGCTTTGGTTAAGTAGAGGAAAGTATATTAGATAGCAGCGAGGGGTTGATCTTAATGTGCATTTTTTCGAGAGACTTGCATTTTCTTTGTGCAAATAAAGAGGCCCTAAATTCTCCATAGGCACTAAAATCAATGCAGTGGAACCATGATAACAAACACAGGCTCCACTTTTTGCTACATCCCCCAATTAATTAAGCCTTTCACGGGCATGTAATTAGGAACATTAGCAAGTCATAAAATTGCCGTGAGTCTTTAAATTATGTGCTGGCCCTCAGCAATTTGTTTTTAATTCCTTCTGAAGACAATGGCACTGCGGGGCCCAATAGATCTTCATAGCGCCTACTGTGCTCTCCACTATGGCGCCTGCCCGCTCCTGGCAGCCCCGTGCCATGCCAGTGTTTCTGCTCCCAGGGCCCAGGAAAGGCCTGGCGGCTCTGGCTCCTCCCTTCTCCTCCCTTCTCTCTCTCCCACTTCCATTCCTCCTCCTCCTCCTTCTCCTCCTTCCCCCCCACCCAGTGATTTTCTCTCCCCTCTTCTTTCGTACTTTTTCTTCTCCTTTTCCTCAGCCTCTTTCTTTCTCCCCTTCTTTAATTCCTCCTCCATGCTGTCTTTTTCCTTCTCCTCTTCTCTCCTTTTCTTCTTCCTCACTTGTACTCTTTCTTCTGCTGTCTTCTTTCTTTGCCCTTGACTTCCTCCTCTTCTTTGCTTTTGCTTCCTCTTTTCTCTACCTTCCCTTGTTTCTCCTTTTTTCCTCCCTCCTCTCTTTCCTACTCCTATGCTGTTTTTTTTCTTACCTCTCTTCCTCTTCTGTCCCTTCTTCCTCTGCCTTCTCCTGGCCCTCCCCTCCCCCAGCTCCCTGACCTTCCCGTGACCCCTCAGGAGCAAGCTGGGCACATAGGCCACAGGCCTCCCTCACACTCTCACAGGACCCAGCTCCTGGCCCTTCGATTCCCATCCATGTTGTAAAGGACCTCAGAGACCATCTAGCTTGACCTGCCACCCCATGATTTGTGGCATCAGTTACACTCCTTGGGAGCCAAATCCTGGAGCAATCTGGAGGTATCTAAGGGAATGAGAGGCAGGGGTTATGACCCCAGTCCCACTACCCTTCCTCTTCTCAGGGGAGAGGGAATGGGGCACAGCAGGGAGCTGTGGTGTTTGCCTCACTGGCCAAATGCCCCAAAAGAATCTAGGTTGGGGTTGGCCTCATCTACCAGGCCTGTTGGACCCAAGGGAATAGGAAAATCCCACACCCCCAATGCCCCACTGCTATTTGTTGTCATTCCAAGCCTGTAGCCACCAGCTTCAGAACTCAGGAGAATTAGGTCTTTGGGCACCTGCCTTCTAAACTCAGCCCTACCCTTATATGTGCCATCCACACCTTTATTTTCTGCCAACCACAGGTTTCTAACTTTTATGAAACAAGATCTACTTGAAGATCTTGACATGGAGGCTGGAATAGCAACTCCAGACCCATTGGCCAATCAAACCCTTCTCCAAGGTTTGCTAAAATTTGGGTAGAGGACTGACTTCTGCCTGGGGTGCCATCTGCTTGCTCCATACCACCCACAGCCTGCTCCACTCCTGGAGGTCACAAGCCTTCTGTGAAGTCTTAGAATCCCCAAGTTTTAGGATGGGGAGAAACATTACAAATGACCAGTGGAACCCCATCAAGCCGGAGGCAGGAACAGAAAGACTTGCTAACTCTAGGTGTCGGTGGACTTTCTCCTATTCAATCTCTTCTCAGCTTTTCCTCTCACTGAAAATTCATCCTTCCTCTCTGTATTCCACAGGTGTGGTAGACATTACTAGTGCTGAATGGTATTTTGGGATCTGCTTACCTTCTGGGCAAGGAAGACTGTATTCTCTGCCCCACTGAGGTGAGGCATGGTTTATGTGCCTTGTTTGGGCCAATGAAATGTGAGCAGAAGGGTATGGGTCACTTCCAGTGGAAGTACTGAATAGCTAATGTACTATTCTCCATGCCTTCTTCCCAGCCACCATGGAAACACTTGTGGATAGGGAAGTACCATGGTGGACTTGGGCTGAAACGCTCAGCCATCACCCAGTGGCAGCTTCTCTGGAGAGCTGCCCAGACACAGAGTAGAATTTTTTGAGCAACAGTAGATTTTTGCTATGTTAAGCCACTGAGATTTTGGTCACATCACAATGTAACCTGGCCTGTCCTGACTAATCCACCAAGAAAAAGCCTCTGATTTGCCCAACTTATCTTTTTCCCATGCCAGACCAATAATTGAGCCAGTGTGGAGATTAGCTGCCTTTAATGTGGAGGTTAAATGCCTACCCTGCCCCAATCAGGGAAAACAGTTATCCAATTTGTAAGTTCCCCATACTCAAGAGAATAAATGTTTAACTTCTCGTGTTGGCCTACAGGACCTCCAGTGAGCTCAGGGCCCACCTCCACTGCCTACTTCTCCAAACACATTTCCTGCTTCTCCCAATGCTCTTTCGTGTCTCAGACCCCAGAGATATTGACCTTCTCCTCCTTCCCTCATCACATCAAGCTCTGCCCCAAGCCATCTCTTTATATATATCATTCTCTGTCTAAAATGAGAACATGGCTGGGCATGGTGGCTTACACCTGTAATCCTAGCACTCTGGGAGGCCAAGGAGAGTGGATTGCTTGAGCTCATGAGTTCAAGACCAGCCTGAGCAAGAGTGAGACCCTGTCTGTAAAAATAGTTGGGCATTGTGACAGGCGCCTGTAGTCCCAGCTACTTGGGAGGTTGAGGCAAGAGAATCACTTGAAGAGTTGGATGTTGCTGTGAGCTGTGATGACATGGCATTCTACCAAGGGTGACAAAGTGAGACTCTGTCTCAAAAATAAAATAAAATGCTGTTCCACCCACATGTCCTCAGGAGAGTCTACTGAGTTAAGAACATTTTTAAAATAAATGTTATCATGTATATTTAAGATATGCAACATGTTTTAAGATAAACATATGGAGTAAAATGTCTACTACAGTGGAAAAATTGACATAGCCATCATCTCCCATAGTTACCCATCCCCCCTCCATGTCAAGAGCAGCTATAGGCTCGGCACCTGTGGCTCAAGTGCCAGCCACATACACCTAAGGTGGCGGGTTCGAATCCAGCCCGAACCTGCCAAAAAAACAAAAAAAAAAAACAATGACGGCTGCAACCAAAAAATAGCCAGACATTGTGGCAGGCATCTGTGGTCCCGGCTACTTGGGAGGCTGAGGCAGGAGACTCGCTTGAGCCCAGGAGTTGGAGGTTGCTGTGAGCTGTGATGCCAGAGCTGTGATATTCTACCCAGGGAGATAGCTTGAGGCTTTGTCTAAAAAAAAAAAAAAAAAGAGCAGCTATAATCTACTCACTTAACAAAAATCCTGAATGCAATACACTATTATTAACTATAGTCCTCACATTGTACCTTAGAGCCTTCAACTTGTTCATCCCACATATTTGTTACTGTCCATCCTCCAACCTATTATCTCCCCATTGCCTCCCTCCCTCCCCAACTCTGGTAACCACCGTTTTATTCTCTATCTCTACATGTTTGACCTTTTAAAATTTTTAGATTCCACAAATAAGTGGATCCTGCACTATTTTTTTTTCTGTCTCTGGATTATTTTCCTTAGCATAATGAATGTCCTCCAATTCCCACCCATGTTGTGGCAAATGACAGAATCCCCTCCTTTATTAAGGTCGAATTGTAATATACACCAGAGGAATTTTTTTTATCACTTGTCCATTGATGGACGCATATGGTTCGGCTGTTTCCAGAACTGAGCTATCACAAATAGTGCTGCAATGAACATGGAGTGACCATGGGATCTACTTACAAGGTGATGATTTCATTCCTCTGGGTACATGCCCAGAAAAGGCACTGCTGCCTCGTGTGCCGGATCTGTCTTTAAGTCTTTGGGAAACTCCATACTATTTTCCATAATGGCTACATGAGTCTACTCGACTCTACAGTCCCAGGTCAAATATTATCTGTTCTTTTAAGTCTTTCTTGGTCAATCCTGAACTACGCCCCTGGCAGCACTTTGCATGTAATTTCTATCATAGACTTATCATGTGAACTTGTACTTATTTGCTTATCTGCCTGCCTGCAGTCTTCCCTGGGTTCTCAAGAGATGACTGGTACCTCAGTCATCATTTGGTCTCTCCTCTCACCCCTGTACTTTGCCCCACAACAACTACGATGAGGCCAACATTTATTAACTGCTTACCACTGCCCTGCACTGGGCTGAGTACCGTTCATAGCCGATCTCTCTGAACAAGTACTGTTAGAGCTCTCATTTTGTATCCTCCAGAACCCCTGCCTTCTGCTGCTTCCCCTTCTGGCCCCACAGAGGTTCTCAGTAGTACTCTGCTGAATGAATGAACATTGCCTGCATGAAGTTAATAAACACATGAATAAACAAATTCTGACTTATACACAAAAAGAAGGCAAGGAATTCCTGGAACATATTCGTGAAAGAGCTGAAGATCACGTCCTCCTCTGAGTCAGATAGGCCTGCTTTATAAACTGCCCAGGCAGCTGTGATCCTGTCTGCAGGGAGCCTGGGCAGTCAGGCTGTCATCTGTGGGAAGGACACACTTTCTCCCTGTAGCCGGCACATGTGTGCATTTCCTGACCACATCCAGTAGCCCCCTTCCAGGCCCAACCATGGCCCACTTGCTGGCTCAAAACCAAGTCAGGCAGGGTGCCCCAGGAGCCCAGCCTTGAAGCAGCCCCATTCCCTTAGGACACGGAGCTGTGATTGGGAGCCCAGTGAGCAGAGTCTAACCTTGAGTAAGTGTTTTCTTGTTGTCATCCACAGATCTAACGCAAAGCCTGCAGAGAATACGTGGTGGAGACATATATTATACCCAGAGCTTTTTATCTCACACATGTGACTCTGCCCATCATGAGCTGTGCGTTTTATTCTCGCTGGTGGGACAAAAACCACCTCCCACTGCAGCATATATCAAGGGAGAGAATGTTGAACTTTCTTTGCATTAATATAAATAGCTGTTTAGGTCTCATTCCCCAGCCCGGGACCCTCTGTGCACCTGTCCTTCATCTACTCTATTTGGCATTTGGTTCAAGTTTGGTTTATTTAGAGCCCAGGTCAGCAGGCTTTTACATATTAAAGGTGCATTTTAAAAGAGCATTTTCTATTCTAATTTGAGGGAACCAAGCTCTTTAGGGCTTTCGGGAGTGGTGTCCACCTGATTTACATTTCCCCCATTGGAGCTGAGCCACAGACGCACATTAGAATGTAAATAATAGTGATGGATACATGTATCTTTAAAGATCCATTTTCTCTCCATTTTTTCTCTCTTTGAGGGGAGGGGACAGGCCAGGAAGGAACTAAGGTATTCAGGCTGAGGGGCAAGAAAGAGAAGGGCAGATGTGGGGGTTTTGAGGCAGGCTGGCTCCAAGGCACAGCAGGTGGCAGTTCAGAGGGCTGCGGTGCCAGCGTCTCTGCAAGATGCAACTCCAATCCCTTCTTTGTCCGAGGAGAGGCTTCTGTGCGGTGTTCAAATGTTGGCTCCAGTGCAGCTTTGGGAAACTCTCTTCACCTCTCTGAGTCTTGGCACACCCACGGGGCCATGGAGACCATCATATCATCCTACGCAGGGCCACCATGACTAATAAATGAGAGGACCCCTGGGAAATGTACAGCACAATGATTGGCACACAGCAGGTGAACAACTGAATACACATTGGCTTTTGTTCATTATTATTATCCTTGTAAATCTTGTCTTGCACCCCAAGCACCAGGGCCCTGCACAGGGTAGTTACTCAATTAGTGTGTATTAGCTGGACGACATTCATTCAATGTCAGAACTTCCCCTGGCTTCACTGTGAGCTGGAGAAGGATGATAGTTGAGGTACGGTTCTTCATCTTTGCCCACCTGCCATTCCTGCCATAGGCTCCTGTCTTACCCCCACTTTCTCGTGGCCTCCATAAGCTATGTGTTCTCAGGTTTCCCATGCCAAAAACCTGGGATCTCTTCTCCCCTCTTCTTCCCCTGAATAAATCCCATTCAATCCCCTTCTAGGAAGCCTTTCTGACTGTCCAAGCTGGGTTATGTGCCTTCCTGAGTGTCCAAAAGGATCTTTACTTCTTTCTACCATAGCTCTTACCATCCTATATGATAACTTGTATGTGTATTTCTCCTAGGTAGAGAAGGATTGTGTCTGTTTTGGTCACCATTATATCCCCAGCATGGCACATATTAGGTCTTCAATAAATATTTGTTGAATGAATGAATCTCTGTATAACCAAAAGCAATACCTGGCACACAGGTAGGTGCTCAATAAATGTTTACTAAATAAAATGATGAAGTCGATGCTTTCAAGGAATTCCCAATCTCATCAGAGAAGGACCCAGAGGTGCTGTTAACTATTTTGGCAGATGGAGCTCAGAAGGAGCAGCTGGGAGAGTCAGGAAGGCTTCCCAGAGGGGGTAGCACTTCATATATATATATTTTCTCTTTTTTGAGACAGAGTCTCACTATGTCACCCTGGGTAGAGTGCTGTGGCATCACAGCTCACAGCAACCTCAAACTCTTGGGCTCAAGTGATTCTCTTGCCTCAGCCTCCCAAGTAGCTGGGACTACAGGCACCTGCCACAATACCTGGCTATTTTTTTGTGGCAGTTGTCATTGTGTTTTTAGCTGGCCCAGGCTGGGTCTGAACCCACCACCCTCGGTGTATGTTGCTGGTGCCACAACCACTGTGCTACAGGCGCCAAGCCGAGGAGGTAGCCATTCAGTTGAGCCTTGAAGAATAAGTAGGAGTTGTTTCAGAGGAAGGAGAGATGTTGAACGAAGTGGAGATTTTCTCAGGGGAGAGAACTGAAATGGGAACGAAAAAGGATGGAATTCTTCCTTGGATCTTGGGCCAAAATGCTATTAGATAGTAATTTGTAATGGAACCTGTCTGGAATATG
>CAUYQV010067180.1:0-21154 GCA_963574575.1 Galagoides demidoff
CCATGGCATCACAGCTCATAGCAACCTCCAACTCCTGGGCTCAAGCGAGTCTCCTGCCTCCGCCTCCCAAGTAGCTGGGACCACAGGCTCCCGCCACAACGCCCGGCCATTTTTTGGTTGCAGCCGTCATTGTTGTTTGGCGGGCCCAGGCTGGGGATTCGAACCCACCACCTTAGGTGTACGTGGCTGGCATCTTAGCCAATTGAGCCACAGGTGCCGAGCCTCAGAACAATTTTTCAGCACCTCCTGAGCATGGTGCATTGCACTAGAAACTTCTAATCCAATCCTGGACCTCACTGGGGTTTTAAAGAGTCAGAGATTTGAAAAGTGAAAAGGCAATTCAAATGTGGAGTGGTCAATCAATTAATTAACTCATTCATTTAATGATATTGGGGGTTGGGCATATGCCAATCATTGTATTTTTTTTTTTTTTTTGGCCAGGGCTGGGTTTGAACCCACCACCTCTGGTACATGGGGCCAGTCCCCTACTCCTTTGAGCCACAGGTGCTGCCCGATATGCCAATCATTGTTTTAAAGGCTGAGAATATAGCAGTGGGCAAAACAGACCCATGTCTCTGCCCTGCAGAGCTTACTTGTTCAGTGGGTTATGCAGATAATAAAATCGGTAACTTTATGATGAGTGGTGAGTGGTAACCACAGTAGATGGAAAGCGCCTGGTGGAGCATGATTTCACCAGGATGGTCCAGGAAGAGTCCCCTGAGGAGGTGGCATCTAAAGAGAGCATTACAATGGCAGTGGCCCATGAGACTCACCGTGTCCTGTGGAGACACCTCAGAGGCCCATCCCCACATCTGCCTTGTGACTTTGGTTGAGCCCCCTGACTTTTTTGAGCCGTTTCCTCCTCTTTTGGACCTTGAGAGGTTTACTGCCCTACCCGCCCACATCCTCTGATGGACACCAAGACAGAAAATGTCCCTGCATGAGGTGCTCTGCTCTCCTGTTTGCACCTGCCAATTATTCCTGTCACCTTGTTCTCCAGAAGGCCTGTTCATACAGTCTCAAGCTTTCAGTGAGACCCATGTGAAGTCAAAGACTCACCTTGAACCCTCCACCACAAAGCCAGTCTGCCCACCAGCCCGCCAGCTTTGCCTGTGCAACAGGGATCATGATGGATCCAGTTTACCGTCAAGACGAAGTGAGCGGGTACGTGGACGGCCCTCTACTGGGACAAGCTGTGTGTTAAGGGCTCCAGCCTCACATTCCCTCTGATAACGTTGCTATCGTTACATCTGCTAATATCTAAGACAACAACAGGTCTCTCTCACCTTCTCTCCGTTATGGGAGGGTCCCACTTTCAACTTTCCTTGGAAGTGCTGTAAACTAACTAAAATTTCTCTGTGTTACACTGGAAAAAAAAAATAACAACACTCGGAGGCCTCCAGCCCGTGTCTGGCATATCATAAATACTTAACAAATATCACTTCCCTTCCTCATTCTTTTCTTTCCTGTCCTATTTCTAACGATCCTGTTTCCATTCTCTCCCTCTGTTCTATTTGAGCAGAGGGTATGGAAAGCAGACAGTCTTAGCACTTTGCTCCAGGGCAGGGACAAGGGAAAGACATTCCTGAACTACTCCTTCTTGGAAACTTGCTTTGCACTTGACTTAGTGCCGGGCTTGGTTCTCATCACATTACGTGCCTGCTGATCAATTTGATCTTCACACTGATGCTGTGAGGTTCATATATAAATGAGCCCCATCTTAATGATGTGGAAAGTGATATCAGAAGGTACTGATGTCAAGTGACTTCTCTAAGGTCCCTGAGCTGGGTAAATAAGGAGTTTTCAGCCCAGGCCTCCAGAGTAAGAAAGGATTTGGGAACTCAGAGCTCCTTAAGGAGTTTAGATCAAAGCAGGAGCTAGGCATGGTGCCCACGCTTATAATCCTAGCACTCTGGGAGGCTGAGGCAGATGGATTGTTTGAGATCAGGAGTTCGAGCTTAGGCTGAGCAAGAGCAAGACCCTGTCTCTACTAACAATAGAGAAACTAGCTGAGCGACACTGTGGGTGCCTGTAGTCCCAACTATTTGGGAGACTGAGGCCAGAGGATCTCTTGAGCACAAGAGTTTGAGATTGCTGTGAACTGTGATGCATGGCACTCTACTGAAGGTGACACAGTGAGGCTCTGTCTCAGAAAAAAGTAGGGGAAGGCGTTTGCATGCTGTGCCTCTCCAAAGCCTGAAAGGGGCAGATGGGGTGCAGGGATGTCTGGGCTCCTATATTGGGGGGGGACCTAATGCTGGAAGGCAGGGGATAGAGCAATGTCTCCTGACCCCTGAGCTCTGCTGACCTTCTCGGGTCCCCCTCTGTCCTTCCCCAGGGCTGGCAGGCACATTGGCAGTTGTAAATTGCTGATCTCTGAGAAAGGAGCAGCAGAAAGATGAAGGGAACTAGGAAAGAGAGAAACTGGAGCCGCCTGTGTTTGAACTCTCAGATGAGCACAGCCTGGCTGGGGGCCAGTGCTGCTGATCAGGGAACTCCGGGAGTAGTAATTGCCAGCTCCCTGCACCTGCCTGCTGAGAATTCAGATGGCCTCTGGGCACTGAGGCCAAGTGTGGATTCCCAGCGCAGAAGCAGCGCCAGTGGGAGGGGGCTGTGCTTCCGCCTTTGGAAGCTGCTGCTTTTTCCCTTCCCTTTCTCCCTATGGAAGAGCCGCTGGCTTTGAGGAATAGCGGGGATACTTAGTCACTTAGGCTGATGGCGCACCATTGATCTTGGGGGAGCTGAGGTCAGAGAACAGCTACCCAGCCTATGATCTCTCTGCACCATTCTCTTCTCTAGACCTGTTGGAGTAAGGTGAGTGTCTAGGCAGCTTTGTTCTCCCGGCCCCTCTCCCTCCTGCTCGTCCTCCCTTCCTGTCCTTTGCCATCTCTGTCTTCACTCTCATCATTTTCTGACTCCCCCTTTCCTTCTCTTTCCTCTTTATCTAGGAAGTCATGAACCCATTTGGTCAATTCCAAGGCTGTCCCCCAGGTTGCTGTGGATCATGTGTCCACTCGGGTGACACCAGAAAGCTTTGGAAATGAGACAAATGTGAATTCAAATCCTGGTTTTTGACTTATTTGCTGTGTGACCTTGGATGAATCCTCTAGTCTCTGTTTCCTCCTCTTTAAGTACGGACTGGACAAGCACATGAGTGTACTTGGGACCGGCCAGTGGCCTGTAGATGGCATCATCATCATCATCATTGTTATGAATTACTGTTGTTCCCTATACTGAAGGGGTAAGGTGAGTCTCTGCCTGCTGCAGCCCCACCAAATCTCAACAACAATAACAATCATTGTTCCTTAAGGCTCTGCCTCTGCAGGACCTGAGCCAGTAGGACACAGCCTAGTGGAATATTAGGAGCTCTGTCCTTAGAAACATGGTCTGGAAAAGTTAGATGTGCAGTTACTCAGATGAGGACAACCCAGGGAAGTCCCCCACCTGCACCCCATGAGTCACACCGGGCTGCAGCTGGCTCCCCTGAGCTCTCCCTGGGTGTCTGCTCTGACCCACTGGCCTGCTCCCAGCTTCCTGGCTCCCTCTCTGGCTTCCTGCTGGGATTGGAGCCCAGCCCAGAACCCTAGCCTGATGAGGTCCCAGGTCCCTGCCTGCACTGGATTCCAGAACTCAGTGCTTATTCTTCTTTGGTACAGAGCACAGATGACATGATGGAAGCCTAGTGCCAGGGAAGTGGAGTGGGAGGTGGCCTGGCGTCTGGCTGCGTAGCTTCCCAGGGCCCTACGGGAAGGCAGCCTCTCTCCACAGTGTCATGTGGAGGCAGTGAGTGCCAGGGAAAGTAGATTGATTCATGATTCTTGACAAGCTATGTCCTCCTCATCAAAAGCCATTTCCTTTTCTTGTCCCTTGGCCATATTTGTTTGGACTACAGGTGCCCACCTGGATTAAGGTGAGCTCATCAGAGTCCCTCCCCTGGTCATTCAGGGATGAAGCCACCTACTGTGTGGGTGTATGGGTGGATGAGTGGGTGTGAGGGGGGAAAGGAGAGGAAGAGGGATTTGTGACAGACATACTTAAGAGCTGTGAGTTGTGGGACAAATGTCTTCCCCTGCTTTCCACTTGGGGGGCCTGGAGGAGCAGAATGAGAAATAGATTTGTGGAGAGGGATGGAGGCAGAAAGGGGCGGCTGGGGATGGAGGGGAAAGCAGAGGGGTACACACCTGAACAAGCTTGATCTGTTTCTAGTACGTTTTGGAAGCCCAGCTGGATTTATGACCTAGGGTTCCAAAGGACACTCCGTGTCATTATAAAAAAATTCTTCTGAATCAGTCAGGGCAGGCTATTTGCTGCAGTAACAAACATTCTCCAATCATAGTGTTTTAATAATGCGCTGCTTTAGGACCAACCTAAGTGCTTATTGGAGCTCTTATCATGCTCACTCATGAATAGAGGTTCATCTTGACAGGTTTCCACAGTACCCTTGGAAGGGAAGCGACTGTGGCAAATTGTGCCCTGGCTCTACACCTTCCTCTTATAAGTGTCACAGATTGCTTCTGCTCGCAACTGCGTTGGCCAAAATAAGTCACAGGACCACACTTAGCATCCAGCGAGGAAGAGAAGCACAACTCTACCATGTGTCTAAAGGGGTCCCAGAATATTTTTGAACAGCATCTAATAACTACCACACCTTCTTGTTTTCTAAAAATAAACAAGAAGTCCTAAATAAAAGAAATGAGTAGAAAATAAATCCTCCCAGTTTCGTAGATCAGGGATCCTCAAACTCTTTAAACAGGGGGCCAGTTCACTGTCCCTCAGACCGTTGAGGGCCGGACTGCGGGCCCCGGGACAAGTCGGCTGCTAAGCAGGACAGGCAGTGGCAGCAAAAACACCCAGCAGGCTGGATAAATGTCCTAGGCAGGCTGCATGTGGCCCGGGGACCGTAGTTTGAGGACACCTGTCCTAGATAATTGGATATGAAGTTAAGTTGGACAAATTGATGGGGGGTTTCAGAATCCAGAGAGGGACAAATCAGATGGGAAATAAAGGCATGGAAGCTGTAATGGAAGGGGCAGGGTGGGAGCTGAGTTCTAGAGGTAGGAGTGTTTTCTTAGAACCGTCATGGTTTAGCTTTAAAATCTTGAATACTGCCCATAGCAGGGTGAACTTTGGAGTCATACGTGCTCCTTAGGGAGGAGGAAGCCAATGAATGGTGAGTACCCAGCACATAGCCCGGCGCTGACAACAGGGTCAGAAAGTGCTAGCTGCCTTCTCTTCTCTCCTTACACTACAATCTTGTCTTTTTAGTTGCTGCGGTGGCAAAGTTTTCTTCTTATTTTTGCCTGGGGAATGTAAACATTTCATGTTGGTGGTATCCTTGGGGTCCATGTGATTGAGGGGTTTGCCATTTTCCTCGGAAGATGCGTTTACTTCTTGGCACAAAGTTCATTGCCTTGGTGTTACAAGCCAACAGACTTGAGGCTTTGAGATACCATCTGTTTCTCACACACATATATATTTTTTCCATAATATTCCCAGAGAATGTAATTTTCTACTTCAGAGAGATCTTTTTGTATATGCGTTTATGTGTTTTACTGATGAGTGGAAATCCTGGGATGTTTATTATTATTCTCTTCCCCTGAGTATTAACGTGTAAAACCAAAGGCAAGAAGATGAAGGTATAGAGGAGTGGTTGATGCCTAGTGAGATATAATTACATTTCCAAACCACAGCGCTGAGAGTAGCTCTCCTGTCCTCGCAAACCAGCAGTGGGTCCCCAATGATCGCAGAGTAAATTTTAGGTACAATTCCCGTAGCATTTTTCATGATATTTTATACTTTCCCACTTTGCTTTAGCCCATATCATGTCTTCGGGTGATACCCTTCCTCCCGTCTCTGACCTTTGAAATCAGTTGGGTGGCAAAGTATTTAGAATTCATCTGATTATCACTAATAGAAAACCCAGCTCAAAGAGACTTAAATAGTGGTGAGATGTATTATGTTTTATTTTCTTGCATCATGTATTTGAGAAGTCCAGAGGAAGGGAGGTTGCTTTGAACCTCGGTCTTACCCATACCACAGGCTATGCTGTTTTTTTTCTCTTTGATGTACCTTTTCCGGATCAAATTTCTCTCTCTGAGCTCTCAAAATAAGATCCCTGTGGGCTGCACGCTTCCAGCTTCCCTTAGGGAGCTCAGTAGTATTTCTGTTCATTCACTATCTGAAGTAACATCCAGACCTCCTCTGGTGATGCCTTTATAAGTCCATTGCCCACCCTGGATGACCCTGGCAGGCGTAACAGGTTTCACTGAATGGCCAAAGCCTGGGTGACGTGTGTATTCTTGAACAAATCGCAGGGTCACATGGATCTAGGGCAGTCAGCTATCCTACCCCATCCCATACCCTACCTGTATTTCCTGCCTTAAAATTCCCTTGTTGGGATTTCCAAATCTGTAGGAAGGACCCAGGGCAGTATGCAGGCTGGGGCTGCAGCCATTAGTACCTTCATAGACCCATCACCTACCTTGGCCATATGCTCAGCAAGTCTTTACAGAGAACTTCCCATGCTCGAGATAGTCTATCAGACCTGGTTTTAGTCTAAGGCAGGGGTGGTGACAGAGAGCAAGTAGAGAATGTTTTCATTATTTATCTTGTACTTAGATGCTGGGATAGGGGTAAGCCCAGGGTGCTTTGATCCTGGAGAAGTGAGGGCATCCTCTCTGGAGATTGGAGACAGGTGGAATTAGAAAGGACTGTCCCAGGGAGATGGGACATAAGGGCAAAGTTGAATTTAGTCAGCTGAGGATGTGGAAAGAGGGGAGAGGGAAGAACAGTGTTCTAGAGATTACAGTGTATGTGGAGGCACACCCCTGCGAGAGAGCTTGGTGATATGGGGAATGCAGCTGGTTCAGAACAGCAATTCCTGGCACCCGGTGCCAAGCTCCAGAAGCCAGACCTGGTGTGACGGGTTAGGCCCTCTCTGGCCTTCTGTTTCCCCATTACAGAGTAACTACTGCATTGAGATTGTTGGTGAGGATTAGATGAGTTATTAGGTGTAAAGTGCTTGGATTATGCTGTACTGCCGAAGCCCTGTGAAAGTGTGAGTGATTGGTATCATGGCCAGGGGTGTGTGTACACGTCTAAGGACCTATGCTTATCTCCTTGGAAGAAATCAATTCTGGCAAGAGGATAGGAAACCTGGGGAAATTTGATGTTATATGTAATAGAGTCTCTGGTTTCAGCTCTAGCAGAAATTCAAGGCATGAGAACTGCACAGGGTCCATTGTTCTGTTCTAAGTTGATGGCCTCGGCTGCTGAGTCAGGGAGATTTTGCATGATCGTATTAACGCTGTAATCTTATCATTACTGTAATCTCTCCTGCTTAGCAATTTCCTCCTCTCAAAAATGTGTCAGAATGGCTGGTGCTTAAAGGTCTGTGCTTTGAAATCAGACAGATCTGTCTGATGGGGCTCCCAGCCCATCACAGGGACGTCTTTTCATTCTCCCAGCAACTGTGTGAGCCGGTCTCGTTCCTCCTCCTTTGCATGTGAGGAAACCGAGATTTGGGAAAGTGAAGTAACCCACTCATGGTCCTATGGATGGGAGGAGGCCCGGCTGGACTTTGAGTCCAGGATGATGGAGCGAAGGTTAGTCCTTCAAGGTTAATGGCGTTGCTTTAAATTTTATAAAATGGGATGATGACAGTAACTACGTTCATACTGGTATGACGTTAAAACAAGATAGTACTTGTGAACCAACCAGCACCAGGGCCTAAAATAAATCTTTCAGAAATTAGCTTTGATGATGATGGCAATGCCATTTGCCTTCCTTGTGTTTTAATAAGGATCAAATTAACTAATGGGTGTGAAAAAAAAATGTAGGGAGGGAAGAACATTCATTGAGATGCTCCTGATGATTAATTTATTTGAAATGGCACCCCTCCCGCCTCCAGCGCTCCCTGGCCCTCGTCCCACTTTAATATTCTCCGCGAGACCTCTCACCATCTAACATAGTCTATTTTAATTTTTTTACCTTTTTATTTTTGCATATTCCCTACTAGGGTATGAGCTTCCCAAAGATGGGAATTATATTTAGTTTTGTTCTTTGTTCTGTCCCCCATGCCTAGAACAGCTCTTAGAAATAATAAACGCTCAGGGAATATTTGTAGAGTGAATGAATGATTGAATTATTGTATCAACTAATAATTTAAAACATGACAGTTCACATTTCTCCCAGTGCTGAGCTCCTGTGATTCCATAGGCTCCCACGAATGTCTCAACCTTGCCCACTTTGGAAGGGCGGGACGGGGGAGTCCTGCCTCTGCTTTTATGCTGGCAAAGTCATAGCTCTTGCGGGAATCTTGAGCCCAGTAACGGAGCATTCTTCCCAAGTGTTCGTTCTTTGGGGTCAGGTTCATGCTTTAAGGCAACTTCTGTGTCTGGTTGGCATCACCTGTGGGTCAAATGTCAATGCTGTGTCATAAAGTGATGACGTTGTGCCTTTCCCAGCACGGATCTGTGGAGGGCAGCCAGAGCCCTGGTCCCTGCCCACTCCTCCCCCAGCAGCCCAGCAGCGGAGCTCTGGCCTGTGCCTTCTCTCCTTTGATGCAGGGACAGAGTTCTCATTCAGTTTGCTTCTCACACGGGTTCTGGACATTGCCCCATCAACACTGTGTGTTCTCCCAGGACGATACAGATAACATCAGACATGATGTTTTCCCCACTGGATCAGCGGCGCCCTTCATTTCCTAAAACGTACAATACCCAGAAGGGATTCCCCCTTCAGAAGCAAATGCAGATTCTCCTGGTTTCCCCCTGCCCTTCTGACCATTCTTGCTAAGCCTCTAGAAAGGCTCTTGCTGTTGGTATCCCCAGAGCTCCGTCGTGCGCCCCACTCCCACCTCTCCCTGCCCTCCTATCATAGGAGTCCATGCCCCGGGCTGCAACCACCAAGGCTAGGCTGGTGGCTTCTGCACAGTGCAGGCTCCCTCCTGAGCTCTAGGTTCTGACTTCCAGCTGCAAGCTGGGTGTCTCCACCTGGAACTCCTCTGGGCACCGGACACTCAGCGTGTTTGTGTGTAAGTCTTGCCCTTGAGCCTGTGTTCCTGGGTCAGCAAATGCCGGCTCCGTCCATCCAGACACATGGACCAGAGATCAGCAGGCGGGCCTGGGACCTTTCCCTCCCCCTCTCTCCTGTCCCTCTTCTCTGCCTCCACTGGAGACGGAGATTCAGTGTCCCACTGACTCAGACTCCAGCCGCTCCTCACTGGTGTGTCCAAGCTGCAGCCCATGTGCATGTTTTTGACTCCTGTGCCTCCAGGCTTTGTCTTCTAAAATGAATTCATTGCACAGCAGCAGGGTAATTTTTCTAGAACACGTTTCCAGCTATATCATGCTACTGGCTAAAAGCATTCGGTGACTGCTGCAGGGGTCAGTTTCTTGACCGAGCCCGCGTTGCCTCTCCCGGTGGGTGGCTCGCCCACCACGCTGTCCTTAGCTTCCTCCCCCTCAGATCACAAATACTTATCTCTCTGTCGTGGGTGAGTTGTGACAGTCCATGTCACACGTGACGTATTCGCCAGCACCACGTCTGGTCCATAGCAGGTTCTCACCGAGTGCCTGGTTTCCCGCCTGCCTTCTCCCTGAGCCAACATTTGGAGTGGACCATAGATGTCGGTGGAGATTCCTCTTCTGTAAACTGAGACAGTAGCGATTCTACCCACTTTTTCTTTGCTCAGGCAAAAGTTGAACAGCAGCCCCCACCTAGTTCTGTCTGTGTGATGATACATCATCACGTAATTAGGGCAGTAGGCGGTTGAAATTATGCCAGCTCCCCAGTGGTTTGGTCCCTGAGTGCCTGGCCTAGTACTGGGCTAGTCAGGAGACTCTTTCTATGCGCCCTACGTCCCCGGGAACCTAGGGCCTCTGCTGGGATACCTGGAAAGCTGGAAAAGGGAATTCCTGGGATGCTGACTCTGAGGGTGAGCCCGGCAGCTTTCCGTCTCTCCAAAGGAGGCATTTTAGGTGGGTAGTCAGCAGGGGAAGCTGATGAAAAAGCGTGAGTGTTGGTATCAGAAAATGTGGGTTCAAGTCCTGGACTGAACCCTTATTATTATATATCCAGTACAGTATACAGTATTATATTCTGAGCCTTGGTTTCCTGGGCTCTGAAATGGGGTTAATGTTCTTGATTGCACTGGGTTTATGAAAAGGTATAATTAGGTGACCAGTGTGTTAGTAAGATATTACTTCAAACCGGAGGCACCAAGTGTGCTGGGCTGAGAACGCATTTAGGGACAGGGTCTGTATCCTCAGAGCGGGCCCCTTCCTACTCACGGTCTGGGTAAACAGTGACTTGTTCATTAACCTCTCTGAGTCTTTTCATATTTATTTTTAAAACAGGGATAATTGCCCTACACATTTCGTAGGGTTGATTGTGTACGTGTTCTTAGTCAACTGTGAAGTGCTGCTGATAGGAATAATTACTGTTATTCCTGCTCATAATGGTACATACGCTGGAAATTATTCATCTTTATTAAATCAAGGCAGTAAGTAAATATTGTTCTTGGAGGGTAGTGCCCCAGTTGGGAGTCCCGGACAGGTTCCTCAGTCTTGGCATCTGCCTTCTCATGTATAAAGTCAGGAGGGTGGGTTTGGTGGCCACTTGAAGCAGGGCCTGGTGTCCTGCAAAATGGCAATAAATATAATCAGAGAAAAAGCTCAATTGATTGGATAAATTGATGAGTGAATGAGTGAGAAAGGAAAGTTCATGGAGTTATTTTGCATGAGGGCCTGAAAATAGTTATTTGGGATGAGGGAGTAGGTTACATGCTGAGGAGGGGGCATGTGCAGGGGAAGGTTACTAATGTCATCAGATGACGGCAGTCCTAGGGCATGGCCCAGCCTGGCAGGGGGAGTGCCTTCAGCATGGCTGTGTGCGTTTCTGATGCATCAAGGTCGGACTCCCCATAGCCAGCCTCGGGGCAGAGCCCAGGCTGACAAGGCTCCCCAGGGGACTGAGGCGTGGTGTATAACACCAAGTGGAAGCATCAGTCATAAACACACAGGAGGTGACTTTTGTCCTTAAATTCCCACTTCTTTTCTTTCTTTCTTTCTTTTTTTTTTTTTTCATGGTGTCAGGCTCATAGCAACCTCAGACTGTTGAGTTCAAGTTCTATTGCCTCAGCCTCCCTCGTAGCTGGGACCACAGGTGCCCTCCACAACGCCTGGCTAGTTTTCCTATTTTTAGTAGAGATGGGGGGTCTCTCTCTCTTGCTCAGGCTGGTCTTGAACTCTTGAGCTCAAGCCATCCACCTGCGTTGGATTCCAGGTGCTAGGATTACAAGTGTGAGTCACCACACCTGGTCCCCACTCATATTCATACCAACCCATTTGGAAGAACATTGAACCCAAGAGTCAGAGATTCATGGTACTTTTTTTTGTTTTGCAGTTTCTGGCCAGGGCCAGTGCCCTACTCCTTTGAGCCACGGGTGCTGCCTGATTCATGGTACTTTTAACCTGCAATCTTTCTTCCAAGGTTCTGAAATTGTCCAAAAATCCATGCAGATACTTTTTAAGTTTTACTGTGTTCCTGGCAAATAGTAAATGTATGAATCCTTTTTTCTCCCTAAGTGTAAGTGAATTAAAGAAAAAAAAAAACATACACTCCTGCATAGATGTGAAAGCATTGTCGTGTCCTGCTGTCTCGGAATCTCACAGATACCAGGACCCTTTGATAAGGGTTTCCTCTGCCTCCTCATGGCCAGCCGCCTGTGTGCCTGCTTCCAGAGACAGGACACTTGCTGTTGCATCCGGCATCCCATCTGCACCGTGGGCTCTGAGCCACTGTCAGCTGCCCCCAAATTCTACCTTCTCGATCCTCACTCTGTTCTCCAGATTCTCACAATAGAAACCTGCCCCTCTTGTAGACGCCTCCGCTTCAACTGTTAGAGACCAGTGGAATCTGAGGGGCATAGCCAGTGGTTGCTCTGACCTTCTGCTTCTGAACAAACGCTTTATCAGTGAGGCTCATGCATTCGCTCCAGCCTTCCACAGCCCCAGACAGGTGCTGCCCGACCTGGGCCCCATGCTGGGCCGTGGGGGGTGCAGTGCTGAACCAGGCAGACTTCTTCTCATCACTCTCATTGCAGGAGGGATTGCACTGTTGATTTAAGTTGTGTTATTCAGTGCTGTGAAGGACAAGTAGGGTGTGTAGTGAGAGAGAACAACAAGGGCATCTGAATTTGTGGGTGAGAAGGAATTAGAACGTCCAAGGGGGTGCATCCAGATGGCAGAGAGCACTCCACGTGGAGGGAGGAGCCTGAGCCAAGGCCCTAGGGAGTTGTGGGGACACAAGTGGTGAGGCCAGAGAGACAGGCCCAGGTGCTCCAGATGAGAAGTTTAGCCTTCAAAATGGGAAGTCACTGGAGGGTTTTAGGCAGAGACATGGATTACTCAGTTTTGTTTTGAAAATATCACTCTGACTGCATGGTGGAAAATGGCCAGTAAAAAAATAGGTAATTACCTATTATCTTAATCTTGGTATGATTGTATGACATGGTGACTATTGTTAATAGTACTGTATTGTACACCTGAAATTTGCTAAAATACAAGCTTTGTATATCCCTTGAAGGCACTCAACACATATCAATTGGATGAATATACAATAATATAATGATTAAACTCATCTAGCATTTGAAGCCGAACTTCCTGGGTTCACATCTTGGCGGTGACACTTACTAACTGATACTCTTGAACAAGCTTTTAAATCCTGGGATCTACTATCACTTGGCCCACGGCACACAACAGCACAGAGTAAGTGCTCAAGAAATCTTAGTAACTAATAGTCAATTCGTTTATGGGATTCTTAGGAGGATTAAATGAAGTTTTATACGCAAATAGCTTATTAGCACAGCACCTCACTCAGTGTAAGTACTCAGCACATATATTCTTGTCATTACCGATTGTCCAAGCTAAATGCCTGGGAAGCAAGTCTGTGTCCTCAGAGTTCCCATGGGGACACCCAGCTAGGGACACAGGACGCACAAAATCAAGGCCCATGGGTAGATGAATAATCCTTCCTTCCCAGCTCTAGGGCAAGGTGTGACCTTTATTTTGAGAAATGCACTATGCCTTCCCCAGGGCCAGCTGCCCAGCAGGCACTTCACAGGGGGCACTTCAGAGGGATGGCTGGAACCCAGCTTCAGTGCCGTCAGGCTGCAGTAAGGTGGCCTCCCGGCGACCTCCAGCCCAGGGGCTGGACGAAGGTGCTTCCAGGTCTGGTAACAGGCACACCGCAACCTCCAGACACATGCCGTGATTGTTCACTTTTCACAGATGGACTGTAGTTTGTGTTCATTGATTAAGATGAGAGTAATCGGTCCCAGCAAATAGTTTGCACATCAGCTTGCAAGTGTGTGCACAAGGAGGCCCCGTGGTTCGTTCTTCTCCATCTCATATCTGTGTATCTGGTTCCTCGGCTTCTATCTGTTTTCCAAAATCCCCAAGCCCTCATTTGACTGTAATAGTTGAGGCATAAGGAAGAGAGGAGTAGAAATGAAATTTCCTTGGTTTATTATAAACCTATTCATGCCCTTGGAGGGAAGGAATAATAAACCCCCTCATATGTATGTGATACTTTGTGGTTTTTAAAAAATGCTTTCACATGTATGATTTCGTTTATTTCTCACTCTTGTCACTGAGAAGCAGTTACTATTGTCATTAGAGGTGTTAAGAGCTCAGGCCATGGGCCGGTCATCTTATCTCTTCTACTTAGTAGCTATGGAAATGGCAACTTGTCTGGGCCTTTTGTGCGTCACTTTCCCATTTTCAAATACCGTGATGACTAAAGACCTGCTTCACAGGATGAAACTGTGGACTAGAGGAGATAATACAGGAAAAGGACACAGACCCCACAGGGGACTCTGCATATTTTTGTTGTGAATGTGCCCATTTCACAGATGGGAACTGAGGCCTCTAAGACATCCAGTTACTTGGCAAAGATCTCTAGCTTGTAAGGGGCTTGACCAATGTCAGACACCAGGCTCTCTGGTTCCTATATAGACGCTCTTTCTGCTCTGCGACCTTCATTCTAGAGGCCATGGGCTGAGTTTGTGCTGAGCAGGAGGAGGGGCTGGAGCTTTACCGTGGACTTTAGCTTCCGGTGCTGTGCTCCGCAGAGCCCTCTCAGAAAGGTGGTTGTGTGCAGAGAGCTTTGCGCCTATGAATCATTTCCTCTGATTTTTCCAATGGCAAGGCTCATTTGCAGCCATTGTAAAGGTGTCATTTTCTCCCCTTGCATCAAGAAATGACTTGTACCCCTCTTCAGTTATTGCCCCCCCAGGCCATTTCCACTGGCTGTTATTTACAGCACTGTGACCCTGGAGCAGCCCAAGGCTCCACCGCTGGCCTGATTTCCTGTAATTATTTTCTTCTTCTCTCCCTAAAACAGACCTTTTGATTCCAGTGGAGTGGGCCTCTCCCGACACTCTGCTGTGGAGGACCACAGTCCCGGGTGGTGAGGACCCTGTTGTCCTGGCCCAGGGCGATCCTTAGTCCTCAAGTTGCATGGGTGACTCAGTCAATTGGTTGGTCCCTACATCCTGGTTGTTCATTCACAGGCTAAGCCTCAGGGCTCCAGCCTCCTCTCTGTTTGGTTCTATCCTCATCTTCCCATACATGCAGGTGTTCCTTTGTGAGCTCTCCTGACACTTCTTGTACATGATTCACCCAGATCCTGCTGCCAGAGTTTCCAGCCCTGTCCAGGAGAGAGTGAGCTTGGTGTCTGTGCAGTTCAGGGCTGAGAAACTTTCTCAAGCTGAAAGCCACCTGCAGGCACAGGTGGACCCATGTCAAATGCTGCACCTGCCGGCCCCAGGGACGGAACCTGGAGAGCGTGGCACTTCCCCATGCGTGTAACTCTGTGACTGCTGATGTTGTTGGATGGCAGAGCAGAATGAGGAAAGATGAGTATTTCGAAGAGGAATCTGGCAGGTCTTGGAGGCCTGCACAGTGAAGGCCGCCCGGAACCTTGCATAGGATCCCAGCATTTGAGGGCTGCGTGTAAACCACCCGTGTAGTGAGACTGCGTTCTAAGCCCTGTCTTACTTCTCCCGTATGTGACCCTGCAGCTATCTGAGCAGCTGTCTCCTCATCTGTCCAGGGGGGCAAGTTCTCCCTGGCCCAGGTTATTTTGTTGTGTCCAGTTAAGCCTGAATGAGAAGATAACTGTGGGGTAGGCTGGGGAAAGACCACAGATGCTCCGTGAGCCCAACCCTCAGTATTATTTCAGGGCAGTGAGGAGCTATATATAGGATATTTTAATACAGAGAATGTTTCCCAGGATGAGATGGCTTCTTATTCCAAGGAGAAAAATTAGTTCTAGCCCAAGGCTAGTCATTAAATCAGCAAAATGATTTTCCTCTTTCTTTGGGCCTCAGTTTCCTCCTTATTTGAGATGGAGGTTAGATTAAATGACCTTTACATCCCCTAGGGGTATGTTCGGATAGATACCAAGTTCAGTTAATTTGTGGATAGCAGATTAAGTACATGGAAAGGAGGTCTCTTCCCATCTTTGGGAAAGAAAATTACATTTCCTGATTCTGCTCTGTGTCAGATACTTACCTTCCCACCTCATTTAACTGTCACACACCCTACCAGGGACCGTCAACCCTCTGGGATGCCAAGGATCTATCAGGCTTTATTACCCTCACTCCACTGGGAAGAATACAGCCTCGGAGAATGTCAGGGGTTGAACTGTCCCCACCCCACCCCCCCGGCAATCCCCACCTCCAAATTCATATGTTGGTGTCCCAACCTTTCCGTATCTTAGAATGTGATTTTATTTGGGAATAGGGTCATTGCAGATATAGTTACTTAAGATGAGGATCCATTAGGGGGGATTTTAATCCAGGATGACCGGAGTTTTCTCATCCAAAGGGTAAATGTGGACAGATATACAGGGAGAATGACTTACGAAGATGAAGGCAGAGATTGGGATAATTCTTCTACGTGCCAAGGAGTGCCTCAGATGGCCAGGGAACCACCGGGTTCTAGAGGAGAGGCCTGGAACAGATTGAGCCTCACAGCCTTGGGAAGGAAACAGCCCTGCCAAGACCTTGACCCCAGACTTCTAGCCTCCTAAAATGAGAGACAATAAATGCTATTGTGGACACTACCCAGTGTATGGCACTTTGGTAGAGCAGCCAGGGACCCTAAGCCACATGCATGTGGTCACAAAGTCACATATGGATCTACTTCATTCTGAATCTGTATGCTTGTCACAGGCACCCTCTCCTACCCTGGGACATCAGGCCCATGTGTGAAGGGACAGAGCCAGTGAGCGTGGATCTGGAGCCTGTTTCTGTCCCAAGCATCCTCTCTCCTGATCACTGCTGGTCCCCTCCTTGCCCAAGGGAGGGATGGAGCCCTTCCTTCCTCCTCTGTCTTCTTGCTGGCAGCACTGAGACGCCAGCAGGGAGGTAGACAGCCTCTGACTTGGCCAACTTCCCCAATCTGTGGCCTCCCACCGTTAGAATGTGGCATCCCCCTGCCGGGGAACCAGATGCTCCCAGTCGGAATGTGATGTCGCGGCAGGAAGGGGCATGTGAGCAAAGGTAATCGGGAGGGAAGCTGCTCTGGCTAATGTCTCCTTTTGTCTAACAACCCAGGGCTGCTGGCCCAGGTAGTGCGGGACTGGCAGTCCACCCTGGGACCCATGTGCACTACTTGTAAAACCCGAGATGCTCTGCAATCCCACACTGGATGGGCACTTGGCGGGAGCTCCCACATATCCCACTAAGCGTGGGGAAGAGCTCGCAGGAGAAATATGACCCCTGCTCGAGAGCCTTCGCTTCCTCACGTTGCCACAATCCACCCTCCCAAGTGGCTGTCACCAGCTGCTCTTTTCTCTGGGGAGAAAACAGGCTCAGAAAAGTGACATGCATTTTCCAAGTTTCTACAACAAGGAGAAGGAAACCCAGGCTGAAGGGCTGGTCCATCTGCATGCAGCACAGACGTAAGACAATGAAGCGGGTGTGATCCTGGCTGTCTGCTCCTCACCTTGGTGGGCTAGCCGAGAACCGAGGAAGCACATGACACCCCGGAGAGAGCTTGGCCTTTGGTTTGTGTCCTAAACTGCAGACGTGACCACATTGTAAATTTAGCAAGTGAGTTCCTCCTGCAGACCCCTTGGCTCCCTTCCACCCCTCTCTCCCATGCCATGGCTCTCTGCACACAGACACTGGTGCTAGCATCCCTGGATCTCCGCTTCCCCTGGACGTGTCCTGCTCCCCACTCCTCTGTTCAGCCTGGTCTTCGTGGCCTGGCATGCCCTCCACCACACTCGCCTCTCACCTGCCAGACATTGGTCTCCAGCCCAGGTGTCCCCAGTGCTCTTTTGGGTCTCCAGTTCTATGATGTGGCAGAACACACATGACTGGAAGTTGGAGCCAGGCTGCCTGCCCCAGGGCCTCCTCACTGGCACCTCCTTCCCAGCTGCATGACCTTGGGGAAATTGCTTAGCTCTGCTGTGACTTCCCATGAAATAGGGGCAGTGATAGGGCTCCTTACCCCCTCAGGCTATTGGGAGGATTACAAATGGTGAGCAACCCCTTGAGGGCCCTGGACTGCCAGGATTGGGTCTTGTTTGCTCCCCTCTGTACTGAGTACTCCTAACAGGTGAAACCTGGGCCGCCTTTACCTCTGCAGTCCTTGTATACCCCCATGTGGGGCCTAGTGGCCGGCTGACGAGTGCTGGTTAGACACAGACACGTGCATCCAGAAACACAAAAGGGATGACCCAATCGACAGTGGCGCCATCACGCACGTATCCACCATATCACGTATCACCTGTGATCAACCAGGTGATCACAGCATCCATAACAGAATCAGCTAGAATGTTTATTGAGTGTTTACTGTGTGCCAGGCACTGCTTTAAACACTTTGCCAACACATTGAGTTGTCTCAACAACCTTCGGAAATAGTTACTATCGTTCTTAAGTCACCATTTTATAAATGAAAAAACAGGTGCATGGGGTTTCGTATAGCTATTATTACACAGCTAGAGCATAGCAGGCTGGAGTCAACCAGGCTACCTGGCTCAGAGTCCGGGGCCACTCCACCATGCCACTTCCAAGGGAAGGTGTGATGGGAGGGTCCTAAAACATCCAGGGTCCCAAATAGCAACAGTGCTAAGAGGCAGGACAGAGTGAGGGAGACAGGCAGGGATATACTTGGAACGAGGGGTAGGCAGACTTTGACTGTGAATGGCCCTGATCTGCCCCTCACTGTCTTCGTGAGTCAGTCCACTTGTCTTAAAGGAAATGAGATGGAGCAGGTGGCCACAGACCTACCTAAGAACAGGAAGATGAATAACGATGAACTTTCTTTTTTTTTGTTTTTCTTTTCTTTTTTTGAGGGGGAGCAGAGTCTCCCTATGTCATCCTTGGGAGAGTGCTGTGGCATTACAGCTCACAGCAACCACCAACTCTTGGGCTCAAGCAATTCTCTTGCCTCAGCCTCCCAAGTAGCTGTGACCACACACACCCGCCACGATGCCCCGCTATTTTTTGGTTGCAGTTGTCATTGTTGTTTAGCAGGCCCAGGTTGTGCTCGAACCCACCACCTTCGGTGTATGTGGCCGGTGCCCTACTCACTGAGCTATGGGCGCCGAGCCGAGCATGAACTTTCTTTATGTTCATGTTCTTCCCTCCAGGTCTTTGCATAGCAAACACTGCATCTCTCAATGCCTGGCCAGTGGGACACATTTAACACAGGGCAGATGAATGACTGAATGAGGATTCATGCACTCTAGGGCTCAGTGGCATGGGTGGGTCTCTAATTTCCATTTATGTTACTTTAAACCTTTTCTTTATGTCAGAAAGCTCGAGTTAGGGGAGAGGATGCATATCTTTCCATGATGAGGTTTTTGCTTTTCCAAGAAGCAGTGCCTGGCACCCAGGGAGGAGGGCACACCAGTGCTCCCATCACAGGCTCACGCACAGCCTTCACCAGCCCTGTGCTTCTGTGGCTCCAGTGGGTGGCATGGCTATGAGTGATGAAGCCCCTGCACGGTCTCAGTGATAAGCAAATATTAACACTTTGAATCCATTGTGCCGCCTTGATGACTGGGAAAACTGTTCCGAGGCTGGCAGAGAGTTATTGCCCATGCAACAGTCAAGCGTGGGTGATATAGTGGGAGTGGGGGGCATAAATGAGTTTAAGGCAAAGATGGATTTGCACTTGGAAACTGAAATCATGCAGTGGGGCTTGCTGGTGGAATTGCAAAGTACACCTGGAAGGATGCCAAGAATAATGCAGCTGGGCCACTGCTTGCCTTCACTCGTGCTTTCCACCGTGGCCAACGATCAAATGGGGAAATTAATAGTACCTACCTCGTAGGGTAATAGGTTGGAGGACATGAGTTAATTCCCATAAAGCACTTAGAACAGCGCTGACAAGTAGGAAGTGCCCAGTGAGTGTCAGTTGGTATTAATACGAGCTGGCCGCCCTTCATACAACTGAGGACTAGATGGATTGGGTCACACTGTGCTCACAGTCCCTACAGCACAAGGCACGGCTATGCAATGAGGGATGTTCATGCTGGGGGGAGCCACAGGCATTGGGCACTCACAGGAGGGCTTTCCCTAGGCTAGACGTGGACAGTCGGGGAAGGACTCCTGGACCAGGTGGCCTCATGGGAGGACTAACAACAGGCCCTGGGCAGGTGGAGAACAGGGAAGGAAAGCTCCTAGGCACAGAGAGAGAGAGAGAGAGAAGCTTCTGGTACAGAAAGACCAGCAGGTGTGCTATGGGGACTCAGAGTTCAGGCTGGCTAGAATGTGGAGTTGGGGGTGTACGAGTTTCCTAAACCTGCCCTAACAAAGTGCCACGGGCTGGGAGAGGGGAAGGGTGGGCAGAAGCTAGTGGAGAGTTATCCTCCCACAGCTCTAGAGGCTGGAGGTCCAAGAGCCAAGTGTCGGCAGGGCCATGCTCTCTCTGAAGATTCTAGGGAGAGTTTCGTCCTGGCTTCTAGTAGCTGCCAGAAATCCTTGGCCTCCTTGGCCTGCAGAGGGTTTCTCCAGTTTCTGTTTCTGTCATTACATAGATTTGTCTCTCTGTGTGTCTCTGTCTTGGCTTCTTATGAGGAACCAGTCTTTGGATTCGGACCTACCCCAATCCAGTATGATCTCAATTTAACTTAACTAATTACACCTGCAAAGGCCCTATTTCCCAGTAAGGTTACATTTTGAGTTTCTGGATAAATGTGAATTCTGAGGGGATGCCATTCAGCCCAGGATAGCGGGAGTGGCCACGGAGCAGGAAAAGAAGACCTGCCAGATGATGAAAGAATTTGTAATAAAAAAAATAAACATTCATGAGCACGTACAATGTGTCAAGAGCCGTGGGAGCACTGCCTTACCTGTGTAGTACACATACTTCCTTTGAAGGAGGGAGAATCAGGCTGAGTGAGGCCAGAGGGCAAAACCAGAGCTCAGAGTTTATAAGGTGTGTCATCAGTCAGGGTCCTAGTGGGAAACAGACGGCATGTTTAGATAGGGCAATTCAAGGAGGGTTCAGGGAAGGAATTGTTTAAGGAGCAGCGTGTGGGGGAACCATACAAGATAGAGCAGGGGCCGGGCTGCTACCACCTCTCCCTTGGCACCTGTTAGGGAGGGCGCAGGTTCTGTGCCCCAGAACTAGCAAGGCCTGTGAAGATGCCATGTTGACCACATGGGTGACTTTTGGTTGAGGACAATGGGCCTGAGGCAAGGGGTGGGGGAATGCCCTAACTTCTCTCCCGTCTCACCCTGAGACCCTGTTGGCTCCAACTGGAAGCTGAAGGCTGAGAGTAGCCCACACAGATCAGTTTCCTGGGGCTCTGAGCTAAGGGGAGATGACTGGAACACGGATCTGGAGGGTCAGACAATGACATCTGGTACTGGAGCATGGATGAGAAGGCAGAAAGTGGGAAGTTAGGTTGTGATGACGAAGACAGTGGAACCGACTATTAAGGAGGCAGGTGAGCTCTGCGCACACACGTCCATCCCCCTCCATCTATCTGTGTGACCCGGGGCCTATGCCTGCCTCGTGGGGTAATTCAGATAATTATGCACAGTGCCTAACACAGTGCATGGCCCTGGCAGTAAACACTCAGTAAGGGCCCACCCCTGTTGCTGTTCAACCTACTGCAGTGGGGA
>CAUYQV010067186.1:0-43263 GCA_963574575.1 Galagoides demidoff
TGTGGTCCCAGCTACTTGGGAGGCGGAGGCAGGAGACTCACTTGAGCCCAGGAGTTGGAGGTTGCTATGAGCTGTGATGCCATGGCACTCTACCCAGGGGGATAGCTTGAGGCTCCGTCTCAAAAAAAAAAAAGAAAAAAAAAAAAGATGTTTCACTTGCAGAAAACACTACCAGAGAAGACATTGTACTTGGTCAATTTTTTATTCTGTATCTATTCACCACACATAAATGGACTTGCTTATTACTGTGGGTTGATGGGTTCTGTCTAACTTATTTGCAGAGGTGATTATGGGAATGGGGAACTATATCCCCCTTCCATGTTAAATTCTAAGCCTCCAGAGTACAAACAGGACCTCTCTTTATGTTTATTCCCTGCAAACTCTGCAAGAAGATTCTTGAAAAATCAGCCCACATCCCTATCCTAGATTCAGCTGCTGCTATAAGCTTATAGGGCAAGTAGTCTGGGGGGGACCTGGGTAGGTTTTGCATCAAGACATTCAACAGAAGCAGCAAATATTGGGCCTTTGCTATTTATTTACTTAATCCAATGGTGAGCTCTACTCAGGGTCACTGTGAAGGGATAGGAAACATCTTCAACCTGCGTTTCTAATATGGGAAACTAAATAAGACGGAGATCATAGGCCAGCATGGGAGGGCTGAGCTGGGTGCAGCCTTCACAGCATCCATGGAGGCTGGAGTGTCTTGAAGTGGGCCTCAAATAGAGGGCAATAGAAGGAAGGATGGAGAGGAGGTCAGGCATAGCATGCATGGAGACCGATATGGCCAGAATCTGAGCTTCAAGCTCATGAGGGGGCTGGGCAGCAACTCAAAAACCATCCAAGAAAGAACCCATGAGGGTAAGGAAGACAGCAAAGCTGTTGGTGAGGGTTGGAGGCTGGAGACGCCCAGGGAGCACATTCTCAGTTATCTCCCCCTAAATATCAAGGGGAACCCCAGAGAAATTCATCCAGGTTCCTTGCCAGTTCCAATAGGGCTCTGCCCCTTCCCATGTCTGAGTCCCTGGATGTGAATAGCCGGTGGAAACCCGCAGCCTGATAATAGGATATGCTGCAGAGAAGATGAAATGCTTTGTCGGGGGGTGAGGGGTTTCATTTTTAGCCTCTGAGACCCAGAGCTGCCTTTACCTTCCAATTCACTTATTAGATGCCATTCTCAATTCATTCCTCAGTCTACCATAATCTGCTTCTGTTCTGTTTCTAAAAAAAAAATCATTTTTATGACGGTCATGAATGACCTTTATGTCACTATATCCAAGGCATGTTTTTTTCAGTCCCCAACTGACTGGATATTTCCCTCCTAGAATGTAATCATAACGAAGTAAGGGAATTTGGCATTCACTACTATATTCTCAGAAACTAGAACAGTCCAGCATAGTAGGTGCTTGATAAATACTCAGTGAATGAATGAATGAATGAACTTTCTTCCAATGGCTTCTGTGACACCACACTCTCTAGTTTTCCTCCTACTCTTCATCAGCTCCTTTGTAGACTCTTATTCTTCAGTCTGCCTTAGAGCACCACTCCAGGCCTCTACTCTCCCTGGGTGCCCCCTTCTCATCTACATCCTCTTTCACTGGGAGATTATAATCCTTGGGAGATCTTTAATTTGCATCTGTGGGCTCGGCACCTGTAGCTCAGAGGCTAGGGCACCAGCCATATACACCAGGGATGGCAGGATCAAATCTGGAGATGGGTTCAAACCTGGCCCAGGCCAGCTAAACAATAATGACAACTACAAAAAAAAAAAATAACTGGGCATTGTGGCAGGTGCCTATAGTTCCAGCTACTTGGGAGGCTGAGGCAAAAGAATCACTTGAGTCCATGAGTTTGAGGTTTCTGTGCACTGTGATGCCATGGCACTCTACCGAGGGCTACATAGTGAGACTCTGTCTCAAGAAAAAAAATTGCATCTGTGGCAGATTATATTATCCAAGGTTGGCCATGCTTCATGTTTATCCCAATTCCACATACTCCCCTTACAAAGTAACTGATATCTTTTCACCAAGAGGTGGGATCTACATTCCCTCCTCTTGAATCTGAGTGGCAGCTCATGACTTCCTTGGTCAGTGAAGTACGGTGGAAGTGATACTCCAGGACTGCTAAGGTCAGGTCATATAAAGGATAGCGTTTCCACATCTCTCTCTCTTGAGATTCTCACTTTTAGAACCAATCCATCCTACTGTGAGGAAACTCAAGCCACATAGAGAAGCCACATGTGGGCGTTGCAGCCAACAATTCCAGCTAAGGTCTCAGCCAACTGCCAACATCAACATCAGATAGTTCCAGCTCCCAGCCATTTAGTCTTCCAGCTAAGACCTCAGACATTGTAGAATAGAGTTAAGTCATCCCCTCTGTACTATGTCCAATGTTCCAACATAACAAAACCATAAGAGATAATAAATGATTGTTACTGTAAGTCATTAAGTGTTGAGGTAATTTGTTACCCAGCAATAGACAACCACTATACCATCTGTATGCTGATATCTCGCAGGATATCAGGATATAGAGGACTACTATTTCTAATGTAGTCCTCTCCTTTGATCTCCAGATCTTTATATCCAATTGCCTACTCATCGTCTCTGCTTGGATGTCTCAATGGGACTCTCACCACATCTAAAACAGAACTCCAGTTTTCTCACAGGTTGGATCCTTTCCCACTGTTTTCTTTCTCAATAAACGACTCCACCTTCGATCCATTTTCTCAATCCAGAAAGTTAGGAATCATCCTTAGTCTTTTCTCTTTCATATCCCTGATCCACAAGACATCTGTCAATAAGTTCAGTCGATTTTATTTCTTAAATGTCTTTCAAATCTCACAAACTCTCTTCATCCTTACAACCACTCTGATCCAATCCCGTCACTCCTTGCTTCCCTCCACCCCTGCAGTAGTTCCATCTCCCCAAATCTAGCTTGCTTCTCTCCAATTTGTTCTTCACACTGCAATCTAAATGATCTTGGTTTCGGATGCCTTGCTGTTCAGATGCCAACAGAGGGATGAACACATGAGGTCACCCTCCTGGGGGAATCTCTTCTGTCCCTGTTTTTTACTGAGCTGATTTTTGCCCATTCTTCAGGTCTTAGCTCAACCAAGACACCTCTCCTGATTCTCCCCCACCTGTTATGTAAGGTCTTCTGTTTTATGTTATTACCATTTCATGTGCTTTGTAATCACTGCTATCATTTGTGTGTTTGTCCTCTCCAAACCTCATGTTGAAATTTGGCCCCAGTGTTGGAGGTGGGGGCATAATGGGAGGTATTTGGGTCATGGGGGAAGATCCCTTATAAATAGACTAATATCCTCTCTGGGGATGGGGCATGTAGTGAGTTCTTACTCTTAGTAGTTCCCACAATGGCTGGTTGTTAAAAAGAGCCTGGCATCACCCTCCCCACCCCGCCTTTCCTCTCCTACTGTGTTATCATTGCACATGCTTTTGCCTTCCACCAGGAGTGGAAGCAGCCTGAGACCCTTAGCTGAAGCCAATCAGGTGATGGTGCCAGGCTTCTTGTGCTGCCTGAAGAAATGTAAGCCAAATAAACCTCTTTTCTTTATAAATTACCCACCCTTGGGTACTCCTTTACAGCAACACAAATGGACTAAGACAATATCTGTGTCTATAATTGCACATCACCTGTGAAATTATCCAATTCCCTTACAAGATCAGAAGCTTCAGGTTGGCAGGAGCCATAACTGTTATGCCCCTAGCAGCATGAAGAAGCATTCTGTAACTACCTATTGTTTATGCAATGAATGACTGAGGGGACCCAGGGTAGGTAAACAAACAGCAAGCTCCATCCTTGAGGCCCAAGAGCACATTTCTCAGATTCATGAGCCCAGCAAGCCAGGTGGATTCTGTTGTGGACTACATAATACACTTTTCCTCCTGCAAAAGATATGTTTTATTTTGAACACATAATATAAATTCCTTTCAGATTTCAGATTCCATACCCTAATATCAGTGTAGGGATGGAGTGAGGAATCTGGATTAAACTAATCATGGCAATCTACTTGCCCCACACTGATTGAGGAACAGGCATGGGACACAAAGCTAAGGAGACAGGAAGGGAATTTGAATTTTGAAAATGGGCAAGAGGGCTCGGCGCCTGTGGCTCAATCGGCTAAGGCGCCAGCCACGGACACCTACGGTGGCGGGTTGGAATCTCCAGCCCGGGCCTGCCAAACAACAATGATGGCTGCAACCAAAAAATGGCTGGGCGTTGTGGCGGGCACCTGTGGTCCCAGCTACTTGGGAGGCAGGGGCAGGAGACTCGCTTGAGCCCAGGAGTTGGAGGTTGCTATGAGCTGTGATGCCATAGCACTCTACCCAGGGGGATAGCTTGAGGCTCCGTCTCAAAAAAAAAAAAAAAAAAAGAAAGAAAATGGGCAAGAGGATGCCCTTGGGTGAAGAGGTGATAGTTGGAGCCATGGTAGCCTCTTCTGGCCCTGAGGGAATCAAGACCCTATTAATGGCAGAAGCAAAGCTACTGAAGGAGAGAACCCTCCTTCTTGATGAGCACATAAAACAGCCAACCCTGGAACTACTTGTTATACTGTTCCTTGCTGGTTTAAGCAAGAGTTTCTCAACATCACTGCTAACATCTTGGGCTACACAGTATTTTGTTGTGGGCAGCTTTCCTGTGCCTTGTAGGATGCTGAGCAACATCTCTGGCCTCTACACACTGGGTACCAGTAGCACCCCCATCCCAGTGGGACAATTGCAAATGTTTCTAGATGCTGCCAAATCTAACTTGCTTCTAGTAAAATTTTCCCCAGTTGAGAACTGCTGGTGTAAGACAACTGAACTAAATTTTCTATTACTTGCAGCCCAAAGCATCTTCACTGATACAGCCTCCCCCCAAAACTTTATTATAGCAAACTAGTCTCTTTTTACCTTTCCATGCCCACATCTGCCTCTAGCCCCATACCTTCACACAGACCCATTCACACAATGATACCTTCCTACCCACTCCATCAATCACCATCCTCCCTCTTCGGCTTTGTACTAAGTCTCACTGCCATGCAGTCCCCTAGTCCAGCTTTAATCATTTCTGCCATCTCCTGCCTCTTGCGAAAGATGATGACAGTGCTGTCAGTTACCTGCTCTCTGTTATTTCTCCCAGTTCATTAGAATAAGGCTAATAGAAGTTTGCCTCAAACTTCTCCTACCCATCTATTTATTCTTGCCTTATGAGTTTCCTTTTTCCATCCATTCATCCATCCATCCACTATAAAATATGCATTTTGCACTTAGTGTGTGAAGCTACAATAGCCACTGAATATTAAATGAATTAAAATGCAGAACTTGTCCTTACAGAGCATACTGTTTGGCTAAGAAGATAGTTCACTAAGCCAATGAGAAGAATAAAAATGTTGAAGATATGTGACCTACTAAGAAAAAATGTGTTTTCACTCCCTGAGTGTCCCTAACATTTAATTAGGTATTCAAGATGACGGCAAAAAGCAGTCTTTATCTATTCATCGAGCAAGACTGGTGTGACTATTTCTGTCGACGTGGTCAATACGGTCCCAGTAACTGGATGCACTTGGAGAACATAGAAGGCTTAAGTTCAACTGTGTTCTGTTAAGTCAGACTTTTCTTTTCTTCCCCTCTGGACTTTTCTCCAACTGGTCTGAATTAGTGAGGTCTAACTGTTTCTATTTAAAGAAAAAGACAACAAAACCTTGAGGGTGTGCCTCCAAAAATCTTGCCAACACACATACACACAGGCACACACACACCCCACAGAAACATACACACATCACCACCACCACCGACTCCATCATTCACACACTCTGTGCTCAGGACAAGGACCCACACACAGTGACATACACTGTCAGGCAGTTTAAGGAAAAATAGAACTTGGGCATCAGTTCAAACAGTTTGAAGTTAAGAGAAGGAAGGTGGCTGCGGGAAGGGCAGGGCAAGAGGGGGTTTGGTGAAGGAACCGTTCCAAGCACAACAGAAAAGGTCTCGCCTGAAGATTCTGGATTTCCTCTCTGGTTCTTTCAAAGAATGAGTCTCTGGTTCTATTTGGCTGGGGGGCCAGCACTTGTGGGGTGTGGCCTTGGGCTCCTTCTTCCCCTGCACAGTAACTCTATTGTTCACAAACTGTGGCCAATTTATGGAAAGAGGTGGAATGTTTATGTAACTGACTCTGCTTTAGACAAGACGTTTGAAAGGGGGAAAAAATGACAGATGGAAGGAGGCCAGTCCAAACAGGATTTTTCTTCCTTTCTGGACACAGATGTTGGAAAAATGAGGAGCGGGAAGGAGGGAGGGAGAGAAGAAAGTCAGGGACTGAGAAGGAGTGCCAAAGTCCTAGCTGGCCAGAGACAGCCAGAGTCTGTCTTTGTGGCCAGGGGCAGAGCCTTGGAGCAGAACGTCCATTTTTGGAAGCTGCTGTTTTAATTAAATAGGTCAACCCAATCAGGGCAGCTCTGGTGTGGGGTCTGGATCTTGTTAGCCTAACATGGGTGGAGTGGGGCTGGTGGGGGGGGAGTGGATCCCCTGGTGTGCACATAGGGGGTGGGGGCCTGAGATGAGGGGACTTCTTTACTGCTTTCCCCATAGCCAGGCCCCAGGCAGCTGGAGCTGCCAGGAGGGCCAGACCACAGATGGAGAATGCGCTTCATTAAGCACGAGTCCGCTGTGCAGCCTGGAGGCCTAGGCAGACTGGAAAAATCAGAACTGCTTTGAAGGCAGCAGCAGGGACAAATCTCATCCCTCCACCCAACCCAAATAGGGGAGTGGGGGAGGTAGTTGGAGATCAAGCCTCACACCTGTACTTTCTCTTGAACCTTAGTTGGGCAAAAGTAGTAGCAAGGAGGAGCTGAAATCCTTGTCTTGCATATTATAGGATCTCGGTCCTCCTCTGATAGGGAAGACGGTCTCCTCCCCTTAGAGAGCCCTGGGTTGGTGGCCAAAGTAAAGTTCTGCATCTACTCCTGCACTCAGGGGATGCCCAATAGATGCTCTTGGCCCTGGGGTCTTTAGTCTGGTGTGAGAGGCAGGACTGTATTAAATGCAACCATCTTCAAACTCATACAAAACTGGCATGAAAACAGTCTCTAGTGAATTTCGTGCTAAGTGAGAATGTCATATACTAAAGGATTTATATTTACAGTAGATTGGGGTCAGGAAGGGTTCCTAGAGGGGGGGACTTTTGGGCCGCAGAAGGACTGTAGCTTGGCTAAGACAATAGCCTCTGTGTGAGTCTGTGAATTACACATTCTTAGCTCCTAGGGGGCAGGACCCAGGAGCCCAAGTCTCCAGAGGTCTCAGTTCAACTGGTTGGGGAAGGTAAGGTAGGGCCTGAATGTCTAACCTCTCACAGTAGGAGAATAAAGACAAATTGGCTGACTACCCAGTTTTCTCCAATTGCTTGGTCAGGTTGCAATGACATCTGTCAGCACATTCTAGAGGCCAGGGACTGTCAGATGTCCCCCAAAATAAGATGACCATATAATTTGTCACTGAAATTGAGGCACTTTGGAGAGGGCAGGGGTGTTATTAATCATTATGCCACAGGCACAAACCAGGCCTGTTTCACATAAACCAGGATATTTAGTTCCTCTTCCTTCCCAAGATCTTTAAGGGCCGTGGTATGTGTGCAGCTGAGGGTTAAGGAAACCAAAGGACTACGTACAAATATTCTCCTCAATGCCTCAATTCTACTCAAAGATTTTCAGAAAAACATGATTATTATGTTAAATAAGACATGTATGTATATAGTGTGCTTATAAATAGTATTATGCATATGTCTATATATATATCTATGTTTTGATACAGATAAATACACATATAATACAGAAGTTACATGAATTTTTTTAAAAAATTAGTTAATTTAAATGAGAGACCTTGAGAAACAGTTGTTGTAGCAGGCCTCTTGGGACTAGTCCCCAGCATCTTGAAGGGCATTATGATGGGTATATGGCATTCAGGGTTGCCCAAATCTTTTCACCACCCTCTCCAAATTTTGATAGTTTGGAGTATGCATCCTACCTTCCCAAGCAAAAGTAAAACAAAACAAAAAAACTTACATTTTCCAGTTTCTTTTGCTGCTGGGGCAGAAAAATGATTTTGGTTCTATGAATCTGAGTCAATCTTTGACTCAGAGAAGAGTTACCTGGGGACAGGGACGCAGGAGGAAGGGTTCCTCCCTTTCTGTTGGCGCTAGATCACAGCAGACACAGCGAGGGTCAGAGCTGGCAGGCAGTGTCCTGCTCCAGACAGGCAGCATCTCTCCTGAGAGTGTGGCTGTGGGAGTTGTCCTAGAAGCTGACCCTGGAGTCGGGGTCTTTCTGTCCTCCCAATATCCTTAATAAATCTCTTTATGCTTAAGCCAGGTGGGGAGGATTTCAGCTTTTCATGTTTGCTTTGTTTTTAAAGGATCATAGTCAACTCAGATGATTCAAGGGCAAGGTGTGAAAAGACTTGTTACCTACTGGTGTGAGGGATGGGGAAATTTAGCCTCAGGAGAAGAAATTGGAACCAGAAATGACCTCATCCCCTTTATCCAGTCTCTGCCCTCTTTCAGCCCAGGTCTGCAACCACTTCCTCCCCACTGTCCTTCCTTCCTCTCCTCTCCCCTTCTATGCCCTGTCTCTGGAGCCCCATCACATGTCATGTCCTGGCATCCTCACTCTGTTCCTCAGAAGTAGAGAGGTCATTCAGGAAGGTAAAAGGACATCCAGAGAGTGCAGGAGCTTGGCCATCGTTGTGCAGGTGGTTAAAGGTAGAGCTGGAATGACACATCCATCCTCAACCTTGATCTTTCTGTGGACAGACTTGGAGCCATGAGCCTAGCTCAGGCATCTGCAGACCTCATTAGAGTAGTGTATAGTAAAAAGGATAGTCTGACTCAGACTTTGAGTTCCATCTCTGTTCTGAAGCTAGTGTAATCCCAACCAAATCCCTGACCCTCTTTTCAGTTTCCTCATCTGTCAAAGGAGGAACTTGGACCACATTTCTAATTCTTAACCTTTTGGGTGTCATACACTCTGATTCTCTTTTGCCCCACCCTGTCCCAACCCCCACCGCAAATTCACACACAATATTTGCTGTAAAATTCCAAGGGGGTTGTAAACTGTTTAAAGCCCATTTATTTAGTAAGAACATTCAAAGTTTTTTTTTTTTCTTTTTAATCAGGCTCCCAAAGGGATCTATGGACCCCAAATTATAAGAGCCCTGCTATTAGAGCTTCAGGTCTGAAGGTCTCTGAAGAATGACTCTGAAGAACTCTGCTGAAAAAGTTGCCTACTAACCTTGACTCAGGCCTTGAAATAGTCTTTCCTTTTGCTCAGTTACAGTTTTCTTACCTATGAAATAAGGATAATAATACCTGCCCTGCCAGCACTACAGAATTGTTGGGACAATTATACCAACTTTTTGGAAGTTACAAAGTGTTTTATAAATGGGATAGATTGGTTAGCCAGCTCCCTTTCCCCTGTCCTAAAGCCTGGGGGACACAGGTGGTGACATCAGGCCAATATTGGCAGAGTTGCTGGTACCATTCTCGGACCAGAGCACTGGACTCCAGCAATGTTGACCCTTGCAAGTAGGTGCTTTCTCCCTGCGGCCCATCATGGTCCACAGTTTCAAGCCACAAACATCACTTCCACCAGAGCTCTTGGCTCCCTGCAGCAGCCATGCTGACAGCGGCTGCCCACTTATTCACATCTTGTGCTTGTCCTTCCACTGCTATTCCACAAGGCAGCAGAGAGAAGTCAGGACTGAGGAATGAGCCTGGTGAGTACAGTGCCATCTGTCCCAGCCTGTGGTCCTCTCCATGACACTCCTATTTTTCAGACTGAGTGTCTAAATTTGGGGTTCGGAACACGTGAACCCAGAGCTCACCTGCCCTTGGGATACTCTCTGATTGAGGACAAGCGGAGACAAGCATCTGCAGCCTGGTTAGGGCCCAGGACACACAATCACACACATACACACCCAGTCACAATTGCCCCGGAAGGGCTGTGTCTGTCACAGGCCTGGCCTGGCCTCTGTGGCACCTAGTCACTACATCAAAAGAGGGTGGTGAAGTCAGCGATTACTCGGGCATGTGGCTCACCTTCCTGCCAGTGTTTTCCCTGACAAGACTTTACTTGCCACCCACATTCTCCCTCTGTGGTAACAGAGAGGATTAAAGGCTCCTCAGCTCTAACAAAAGACCTCAGCAGCCTGGGAACATCACTGTCTGCAATTCACAACCTGCCTGCCCAGTCCTGGCTCTACTCACCTGAGGATGGCCCAGCATATCCCCTCTTGGAGTGTGGGGATGATGCAAGAGGCCATGGGCCGGAGCCAGCCCCCTCTGAGATGTTGACACTTCAGTGCCTCAGAACTTCAGTTCCTGAGAGTGATGACAGCTTCTATCACTTTCTATGTTTCATGCCTTGAACTAGAGACATGGGCTGAGAGGCTCTAACAAGAAAGGACACGATGCCCAGAGGCAGGAGAAGAGGGGATGCGGTCATGAGCCAGATAGGAGCTGCATGAGTCCCTGCACAGGGCACCATGGCCTCTGAGCCTAGACCATTCTGATAGTAGTAGCCATTAGCCACATGTGGCTATTGAGCACTTCAAATGTGTCTTGTCCTAATTGATATGTGTTATAAGTATAAAATGCACACTAGATTTCAGACTTAGTACAAAACAAAAAATAATGTAAAATATTTATAATTTTTATATTGATTTCATATTGGTTTATATTGACAATGTTTTCAAATATTGGGCTAAATGAAATCTATTTGTAAAATTAACACTTTTTTCTTGAATTCTTTTTTTTAAGAGACAGAGTCTCACTCTGTTGCCACTGCTGGAATGCAGCACCCTAATCATAGCTTACAGCAACCTCTTACTCCTGGGCTCAAGCGGATCCTCCTGTATCAGCCTCCCCAGTAGCTGGGATTACAGGCATGTACCATTTTTTTTTATTTTACTTTTTTTTAAAATAAGTTTATTTATTTATTTTTGGCATTTTGGGCCGGGACTGGGTTTGAACCTGCCACCTCCGGCATGTGGGACCAACGCCCTACCCTTTTGAGCCACAGGAGTTGCCCCGGCATGTACCATTATACCCATGATTTTTCTATATTTTGTAGAGATGGAGTCTCACTATGTTTTCCAGGCTGTTCTTGAACTCCTGGGCTCAAGCAGTCCTCTCACCTCAGCCTCCTGAAGTGGTGGGATTATAGGCATGAGCTACTGGGTCTGGCCTTGAACTTCTTTTTTAAAATGAGGCTACAAGGCCAGGTGTTGTGGTTCACACTATAATCCTAGCTCTTGGAGGCTGAGGTGGGTGGATTGCTTGAGCTCAGCAGTTCAAGACCAGTCTGAGCATGAGTGAAATGCCATCTCTACTAAAAAAAAGTAGAAAAAGTAGCCCAGCATGGTGGCACATGCCTGTAGTCCTAGCTAACTAGGGAGGCTGAGGCAAGAGGATCACTTGACCCCAGGAGTTTGAGGTTTCTGGACCCTAGGAGTTTGAGGTTTTTGTGAGCTATGATGATGACATGGCCTTCTACCCAGTCTGACAGAGTGGGACTCAGTCTCAAAAAAATGAGGCTACGAGAAAATTTAAAATTACATCTATACTTTGCATTATATTTCCATTGAACAGTGCTGATTTAACAAAAGCAAAGAGCCCACCTGGGGTGTCAGCCTTGCAGAGAGACCAGTAAGGGAGGGCCTACTATGCCCACCCCACAATCCTCACCACCAGCAGTCCTGATTAGCTGGGCACGCCATTCTCTGAACAGCTTGTCTGAGAATGGGACATACCTGGAGCTAGAATCAGAGCTCCTGACCCCATTTGAATGCTCTGTTCCCTCAAGACAAGCCGTCTCCATACCTCACTCCTGGGGCTGAGGTGGTGAACTTGGGGCTCATGGTGCAGGGGAGAGACTACAAGCATCTGTCTAGGGGTCCTTCACTGCTGGACTCATTGAAGTTTCAGGACCAGAGGGTGTTGGTAGTACATGTTTCACCCCATCCCCCACCCCTCTGCCAGGAGGGCTTGTCACAGCCTCCAAGCTTAGAGAAGAGAGATAGCCATTCCAATGTAGGGCATGTTCTATTATTTATTAACCCCGAGGAGGCCAGCCCACACTGGCCTTCCAGCTGGTTAATTGGATTTCATGACAACTTTTTTAAAAAGAATGTTCTAAGGAGCAGTGTTGTGTCCTGCCCCAGGGGTCCTGTGAGGTTTCCTCTATCTCCTTGAAAATGCAGGCACTGCTGTGTAACACGGAGCTTTAATCATACACAGTAGCTGCAGCCCCATTGGAATTAGTGGTGGGGCTGACACAGCTACTGATATTCAGGGATAGGAAATAAGTCCCCTTCTGGGCTGCAGTGGAGAAAATATACACTGTGCTTGATATGTGGGGGACCATTGGTTAAATTGTGTGACACTTCTGCTCCGATTCCAGCCCCTGGTAGGAGAAAGTGTGCTGTTTATCAAATGTCACTGACTTGCATTTCCTTCTGGGGAGGAGAAGCTAATAAACATAAGGTTTTCTGTCAATGGCTGTTACCAAGGCTGAGGCTTCTACTTGAACAATCACTTTGTCAACGGGCAGCTAAACATTAGTACGTCATGGATCTGCTAGTTGTTCTTACTCTGAGCTCAGTTTTGCTGTGGTTAAGGTTCCATCCAGAGGATGCTCAGGGGTGGACGGAAGAGGAGCTCCTTGCTAATTCATGGCCACCTACTGTCCCATGGCCTAACCAACAGATAAAGAGAGGAATAAGCCTGCAGTGCAAAATCTACATATGCATCAAGTTGCATTTTAAAGGACAAGCAAGAATCTTAGTGTTATGGTAGGATATAGTGGATAGATTTTTCTAACTGTTAGATTTGTGCCAGAATGACTTATAGTGATGCCTCCTGAGGATGGAGACTGGGATACTTAACAAGGCAAGGAGCTGACCCCATCCAGTGTCTTTCTCCTATGGAGTTCTGATGCTAGACACCATGGTAAGCGTGTGCCCATAAACCACTATCCCCGGGACTCCAGGGAAGGGTCCTAGGATTTGGACCCTGCTGAAAAGGGATGGAGGGAGGGCACTAAGGCATGTGGATCCCTAAGAATAAGGCCGTCAGCAATTTAGATAGCTAAGTAATCCCCTTGACTTAGGAGGGGAGTCTCTCTTCCCAGAGGACTTGTTCATACCTCCTAAGTTGTCCCTCACATCAACAAGATAATGATCACAGAGCTATTAGCATTATTTGCCTGGCATTATGTAAAGTGACTTACATGCATTATTTATTTACACATCCCAGTAACTTAGTTTTGGGTATTTTCACCAGCTTCACTTTACTCACAAAGAAACCAGAGCTTAGAGAAGTCAAGACATTTGCCCAAAGTCATAAAGTTATGTGAAACCAGGATTATAATATAATTAAGGTCTCTGATTCCAAAACCCACACTTGTAATGCCTTTCTAAAAACAAAAAACCCCACTATGATTCTAGATGAAAAGTAGTTCTTTAGGGGGGTGGATATTACATTTTATGTATCAGGGAACAGGCCTATAGTAGCCCTGGAAGGCATCGTACAAAATATGGACCTTGAATTGGCCTTGAAGGGAAATCACTCTTTGTGCAGGCTAAGGAAGGGAGAGGTTATCCCAGGCTAGAGGAAAAGCAGGGGTGACGTCTGGGACATGGGAAGCTGCAGGTCAACAGGAGAGAACGTTGAGAGGACGACAGACGTAGCTGGAGCAGAAGGTTCCTCAGAGGGAGCAGAAGGTGGGGCTGGGCACATAGCCTGGGCTGAGGTATGGAGGGCATTGAAAGTCAGGCCTGGGAGGTTACATGTACCTGCGGGGGCAGGTGATTTAGTATCATCAGCCACAGAAGACAGGCTAAAGGGAAAGGCCTGGGGACTAAGGTGCTGCTCCAGGTAGGAGTGAGGCTGGGGTATATTAAGGCTGCCAGATGCAATGGAAGTGCTTTACTCAATTTAAAGATAACTGGTTGGAGAGAACTGTGGGAGCAGAAGGAGGAAGCAAAGGAGTCTTAGTGATTCTGAGACTCTAGTTGGAGGATGTGGACAGAGCATCCCTCACTATACCTGGTCCCCAGCACTGTCTGAAGCTACATCCAAATCTGGAGGCTCCCCTCCCCCCCATGGGGCGCTGGCACCCTGCAGGCCTGGCTTGGGGCTGGGTGTCCCTTCCCAGCTCTTCCTTGCCCCCTCTGCAGGAAAAAAGCTGAGACAGTCCCATTTCTCCAGCCTCTTGTTTCTCTAATTTTATGATTGTATGAAAATAAGGTTCCCAAATTGCCTTTAATTAGCTTTAATAAGACAGCCTTTTTGCTAATTAAAACAATTATTAAGAAACCATTTATTGAGAATGAACACAGTTGTTAGACCTAGGAGAATTCTGAACATCAGCTACTACCAACCCCATCCGGTGACCAGCTCCCCCTTCAGCACTCTTGAACTCAGACCTGGTGGTGCTCAGGCTGGGTACCCAGGGTGTCCATCGTTTCCCTCTCTCCAGAGTACCTTGGGCACCACACGCTGTCTAGTTGCCTGTGGCTTCTCCTTTTCTCCAGCACTGGGTCCATACTGCAGAAAAAGTCCCGGATAAGTAAGCCTGGTGCCTTTTAAAGAGCCTGGTGCAGGCGGAGCTCAGTTGGGCGGGCAGTCAGGAGGCTGTGAAACCTCCAGTCACTTTGCAGCCCTGGGCCTTTATCTCCAGGGCTGTAAGAGAGATGAGGGGACCGAGATGGCCTCAGAAGCCCCTGAACCTCTGGAACTTGGCGATACTAAGGCGAATGATAGGGCCTGCACTCGTGGAAACACACGCTCGTGGGTGACAGGGGAGTTTGGGCTGCTGGAGCTCAGCAGCTCATTTCAGCTCTGTCCTTCCCTCTCAGGGAGAGAGAGTCAGGCAGCCAGGGCAAGGCTCTGAGACGCCTCACTCACTAAAGCAGGAAGGAGTCCAAGTGAGGTGAGAGGCCCAGGCGCTGGGCCTGAGGCTCCCAGGTGTAGCTTCCCCGTCCCTAGGTCCCGGAGTCCCCAGGTCTGTGACAGCGACGCTGCCTCCCACCCCCTCTCCAGCCTGCTCCTGGCTGCGCAGGTGCTGACAGCTCCTAGGTGACAGCGAACGGCTTGTGCTGTCATCTTTTCTTCCCTGGGGGAGAAGGAGAACTTGGGAGCCGGAGTCAGGAAAGGCTGGGCAAGGACATTTTTTGCGCTGCCAGGGCCCAGACAGGGAGGACGACACAGGTCACAGGTGGCGCAGAAGGTGGCTGGAGAATATGCCCAGGCATTTCCTAGGGACGCCTTTTGGGCCATATCTGCCTTTTCTGGCTGTGGGTCCTACTGCATCCTAACTCCCCTACTCCTAGTCCTCCCATGCTCCTTGCAGGGACCTGGTCAGCTTGAGGTCTTGCAGCACTTGAAAAAAGCAGCGCGTATTTGTTTTTGTTTTTTACAGTGGAAAGAACGTGGGTTTTGGAGTCCCGCGACACTGGGCTCCAATTCGGTGGGCCGAATTACCTGTTTTGTACCTTTCGTGATACTTAACCGAGCCTGAACATTTTTTTTCCCCAAGGGGCTGCTGTAAGGCTTATAGCAAATGCCTGGTCGGAAGCTTGAAACGGAGGCGCTAGTGTCAGAGGAATATGCACTTGACACTTGCCTTCAGCCGGTGAAGGGGACGGAGGAGTTTCGAGGTCCAACGCTCCGCGCGCCCCCACCTTGCTCGCAGCCAAGGACGGCGCCGGTGGTAGGCGGTTCCCAGCTCCGCACGTGGCAATCAACACCGGCGTTCGCTGCGGACAGCTGCAGAGGCCAGTTAGTCTTAAGACCCTGGGGTGGGGCTGGGGCCTGGGCCTGAAGATCTTGTAAAAGCTCCGGGAGGGGGTTCCGAGGTGCAGCTACGATTCAGAATTGCTGATTTAAGTAAAGCATCTGCCATTTAGGGGAAGGACTAAACAAAGAGGCCTTCCTGGGGTGAGGGAAAGGAGCTGGTGGGTCCCCTCTTGTCTGCTGGTGACCCGTTCACACACAAATTCACATGCCCAAGGACACCCACACACGCACTCTCAGACACACTTTCATGGGGACTCACACTCGCGAATACACACCCACGCCCATTCACGCAGCCACAGACATTGACACCCACACCCACTGTCTTCTCCGGGCGATTCCCACCGCCCGGGCCCAGGCAGGGCGCGCCCGACCGGGCTCAGGCTCAGCCGCTCTGAGGGTCTCAAGCCAGGCAGCCCGGGGCGTGCTGCTGCGGGTGACAGCGCGGCTCCTCCAAGCCGGGGTTCTCGGCAGAGCCCCCGCCGGGCCGCGCCGCGCTCACTCCGGCTCTTTGTTATGCTAATTCCCTTTCCCAGCTGGTGCCAGCTGCCTGCACAATGAGCGCCCGGAGCCCTCGCCAGCCCACGCCAGCCAGGGAGTGGGGGCGGGGCGGGGGGGGCACCTCGCTTTGAGCTCCCGCCTCCTTCAGCACAGCACGGCTTGGCCGGGCGGTGGTGCGCCGCCCAATAAGCAACCTTCCCGGGTCCTCCCCTCCCCCATGCTTGTCGGGCCGCGCCCCTCGGGGCCTGCCGGGCATCTACTGATTCATTCCAGTCGCCCGGGCTGCCCGCCCTCCAGGTGCCAGGGCTTGATGAAAAGTAAAAGGCTCCTTGGCGGCTCGAGAGCTGTGCGGATGAAAGAGAAGCAGCCGCCTCTCAGACCACACAGCTAATCCGCCCATAAACCTCGAGCAAATAAGGGCAGAGGAAGAACAGGCCGGCTACAGATGTGGAGTGCAGCCTCAGGGGATCCCCAAATTAAAACTCGTGCAGGGGAAGCACTTGGACCACCACCAAATGACACTAATTGGGTTATGGGACCATAATCTTGGCTGGTATGGAAAAAAAACAGTTATAGTCACAGCTGCTAGGACTGTCTTCATAAAAAGAAGAGAAAAGTCCGCTATTTTATTACGCATAAAACATGATAGAGAAGAGGGTTCTCAGCTCTCCTGCCTGCACGGTGCAGGCAGGCGGGTGACTGGAAGAGGAAGACAGTCTTGGCCAGGAGGAGCAGCGTTGTGCCTGGCTGGCTCCGGGTGTGCAGAGCTACAGGGCTAAAGGGGGATGGGGCGCGCTCCAGTGGGAGGGAGAGAGGAACTGCATTGAGGATAGGAGAGCTAGGCCTGTCTGGAGGAATGTGTTTCAGACAATAGGTTAGCAGCCATATGCAGAAAACAATCATTCTAGCCCGAGAGATTCGGAGATTTATTCTCTAAGAAATGTCCAGAAGCAGTTTCTCTGTTTCACTGGGGGAGGGGGAGGAAGGGCTGACATGTAGAAAACTCAAGTGGAAAATCTTCAGAAGGATCCGTGGTTATTAGAATCACGAATGTGAAGGCCGAAAGAGAGCGCTCTTTTAGAGACCCTTTGAGTCCACTCTCATCGTTTGACAGGTTGAAAACTAAGACCCAGAGAAGTTAAGGAGCTTGCTCAAGGTTAGGCAGCTAGCGAGTGTTGGAGCTGGGTGAGAATCTTGTCTCCTAACTCCTACTCTAGTGCTCCCACCTCTAACTTGGTTATAATTTTGTGGCTAGGAAGCCACAGCCATTTGATCAGACATCAAAAAATTGACTTTCTAAGAGAATGAAAGGTTGGGAAATTTTAGAATGATTGAGTTAAACCTTGTCTGATCTATAATAAGAACAAGAGTTAGAAATCAATTCAATCAACTCTAAATCCCATCCCAGGATTCTTCTTCATATGTAACTGTTGATACATGCCTTAAAACACTCAGATGGACAGATGGCCCCAGAGTTTCTTTCAGAATTCTTTCCGTGCAAAGACCAATACTGTTTCCAAATAGAGAGATGTCTCTTTTGCAGTAAGTCATCTTGGGTAAAACTAGTTAGGTCAAAGGGGGATTGGTTGAGAATTCTAACTCATTATCCTTATTGGTTGGAATCTTACTCCCTGGAAAATAAAATTATCCAGCCGCTGGAGATGGCCAGCTGGGATTTCCCTGGGCGGGGGAGGTGCCTCTCTCTGCTGGCTCAAATGGCAACTATTATTGCCAATCACGACATCCCAGACTTTACAAGGGATAGGAGAACCTGTTGCAGAGAAGTCCTGGGCTCATTATGGCACAACACTGCATTTGCTTTCATTATACTCTGGGGCCCATCTCACTCAAAGCTGGTTCAGCTTTGTTCTCATTTTAGAACCTACCAATCAGCAAATGTCGCTACCAGTGTACTTCACCTTATGGAAAAAATACATACTCTTAAAAAATTGAGAGAGATGGAGATGTACTTTTGTAAATGGAATCCTTTTTTTTTTTTTGAGACAGAGTCTCACTACATTGCCTTCAGTAGAGTCAGAGTGCCATGACATCACAGCAACTTCAAACTCCTGGGTTTAGGCGATATTCTTCTTTCTTCTTGCCTCAGCCTCCCAAGTAGCTGGGGCTACAGGCACCTACCACAATGCCCCGCTATTTTTTGGTTGCAGTTGTCATTGTTGTTTACCTGGCCTGGGCCAGATTTGAACCCGCCAGCCAGGGTGTATGTGGCCGGCACCCTACCCAATGAGCTACGGGCGCTGCCTGGAGTCTTATTTGTAAGCTATCAATTGGGCTCTGAGTTTAATGGCAAAGTGGAAAGGGATGAGAGTTTGAGGTAAGGATAAAAAACCCCTAGTTGGTCTGCTTTTTAAACTTAGATCTTGTAGGTGGTAAATGTGTCCCAACTGTTTTGTGATGAGCCATGCCCTCGGTCATGATTACCCAGAAACTTATGCTTTGGCCTTCATTATCAGGTATAGGAGTTCAATGAATGGCATTTAGTCTAAATTATCCAATTTTTTGTTTTTATTTTTTACTCAATACTGTGTTTTTTCTGAGTTAAAAACTAGGTCTAAGAGACATTCATTCAATACAGTAACAGAATAAACTTGAACTTTGGCATATCCTGGGGGATGAATCAGAATTTAGTAGTTTTCAATCTTTTTACTTGTAAGGGACACTGCATATTCCCTCAGAACAGCCGATGTTCTAAATGATTCAGTCTTTGAAACAAATTGCATTTATTAAGGATAATGCCTTCATTTTCTTGGTTAGAGTATCTTCTCAGTTTGTGATAACCATGTTAACCCAGAGCTGATTTAATTCCAAACAAAGGTAACACATCTGCATGGGGTTAGCCTGTGCAATCACATTCAGAAAATCTGAAGATTTGCAAGTAAGTCTTTTGAAATATTAAACATATTTTAGGGACACCAGTGTCTACTTTTTTTTTTTTTTTAGACAGAGCCTCAAGCTATCCCCTTGGGTAGAGTACCATGGCATCACAGCTCACAGCAACCTCCAACTCCTGGGCTCAAGCGAATCTCCTGCCTCCGCCTCCCAAGTATCTGGAACCACAGGCGCCCGCCACAACGCCCAGCCATTTTTTGGTTGCAGCCATCATTGTTGTTTGGTGGGCCCGGCCTAGGGATTTGAACCCGCCACCTTAGGTGTATGTGGCTGGCTCCTTAGCCGCTTGAGCCACAGGCACCAAGCCTCCAGTGACTACTTTTGTAGCTAAGGGCCTGGGAGGTTTGACACCATCCCCCTATTTAATTTTAAGCTGCATGTACAGAACCCAAGAGGCAGAACGCTTTCCACCGCAAGGAGGTTGGAGCACTATCAGGAGCCACCCTCAAGAGATCCAAGGACAGTAGTGGGGAAATCACAGAGGCTCATTCATCGTGCAGCCATAATGTACAAGGTCAAGTCACTCCCCTGATATTGCAGCCTTTAATCCTGATAACCTTATGAAGTGGAAACCATGTGCCATCCCACTTTACAGGCAAGAAAATCAAGGCACTGGGATGTTAAGTGACTTGGCCATGGCCAAGGTTGCACGACTATGGTGGCAGAGCTAAGATAGACATCTAGGCAGTCTGACTGCAACCCCACTCTCCTAACTGTCAGCTATATTCCAATCTCATGAAAAACCCACAATCCCTGTGTCTAAACTGAACAGGAGAGAGAGAGGAGCCTTGGGCTAAGGCATATACCTAGTCACAAAGATGGTTTGGCGGGTTTACTGAAAAACACAGCATTGGCCATGCATGGTGGCTCACACCTGTAATCCTAACACTCTGGGAGGCCAAGGAGGGAAGGTTACTTGAGACCAGGAGTTAAAGACTGGCCTGAGCAAGAGTGAGACCCTGTCTCTATCAAAAGTAGAAAAATTAGTTGGAAATTAGTTAGGTGTGGTGGCAAGGATCTATAGTCTCAGCTACTTGGGAGGCTGAGGCAGGAGGGTGGCTGGAGCCCAGGAGTTTGAGGATCCAGTGAGCTACACTGATGCTGTTTGCTGTACCCAGGGTGACAAACCAAGACTCTGTCTCAAGTATAAATAAAAAAAAAAAAAAAAGTCACACTGTCTAAGGAGTTGGAGAATAAGAGACTCTCCTAGGTCCAGAGAGAGCAGACAAATCATTTTTCTCTTCCTGAAAAAACATAAAGGAAATTCTTTAGTCCTTGAAATGTTTTTTTCTGTCTTCATAAAGAGGTCTGACGAAGAAAAAAAAAAAGATCTGTCTTCTTTCCTTTATACTCTTTAGACTTTTCCTTAAAGAAAGTGAACTTACTCTGCACCCCATGTGGAGCTCCACATTTCTGACTTCCTCCACTTACTGGATCAGAGATCAATGTCCAAACCTTTTGCTAAAATCCCTTGCATAGCAGCTATTCTCTATCTTTTCCTTATTGTGCATGCTGGGGTGTTGTGAGTTTCAAAGATGAAACAGATGTCTGAATGCTGTGTCAGGTACATTTCAGAGAGATCTACTCACCTCTTGATTTCCAGGCTGCATGAGTCACACAACCTCTGAGCTTAGTTCATTGCAGTCTCCTTAAAGGGCCTCTACAGAAAAAGAAGTGTGTAGAAGTTTCAGAGCTCAGTTCGTGTGTGAGCTGACCAGAGGAGGCAGGGGAGGATCAAGGCTGATGTGTGACCTCAGCTGCTTGCCTGGGATGACCTGGAGGAGGCAGTGATAGCTAAAGACTAGGCTAATCTGGGCAGCACAGACCATGGGGTATGTTGACCCCTTTCCCATAAAGTTCTGATACTTGCCTATTGTCTTGGAGATCTTGGCAGAAAGCAAGACCACAACTTACATCTCTGCAAGTTCTTTTCTATGTGTATTCTCCTCCTCCCCCAAGTTATGGCATTTTGTAAGATTTTATAATTTTAAATCAAGGGAATCATTATAAAAATGGGGCTGAGAAATATGAGAAATTTCGTGAGAAATGCCTTCAACATCTCCCTACATTCTATCAGTTTCATTGTGGTCAAAAATAGGTGTTTCCACACTATAAATATTAATAAGTAGTGTGTATTTTCAAAATTAACCAACTGGATCAATATCAAGGAAAAAAAACAACCATAGACAGCCCACCAGAGAATTGTTTACCGAAGAAGATGAAGCTCATGGTGATGGTTTGCAAACATCACGACTAGCTTGTGTAAATTCCCTTCATTTAGTCATCGTTCTTCAGCCTGTCACAGATATTGAAGTGATATGCAGAAACAGGAAATTACAGACTATTTTAAACAGCATGTTTTATTAAACTCACTTGCTGATGCACTTTATGGCAGGATGCGAGATTCAAGTGTTCATAACTTACATCTTTGCAAGTGCTTTTCCTAAGCGAGTTCTCAGCTAAATTATGGCACGTACCCAGGGCTGGAAACAATCTCTAAACTAGTAACTGTTTCACCCCAGGTCTTGTAGCTGTATCACATAAAATGGAGAAGCTTTAGCCTTGTGAAGAGAACATACCTTGTGTATGCACTGTAACTCTAAGAAAGCAATGGAGGACCCTAGTAGTACTGAAGAGATCCTTAATGCATTTATTTTAAACCACAGAATCAGAACACAGTGATCTTCAAGTGAATTACCAGAAACCATACATTGTCATCTTCTTTCATTATTTAAATACAGATTTCAGTCTTCTCTTTATGGGGCAGTTCTGCATCTAATTTAAACCATCATCGCTCATGCCATGCTGAATCCTTGTCTTGAAAAAGCCTGGTAAAATTGGCAGGGACGTGATAACCTTAACTACAAATGAAATGACTTCAAATTTTAAGGGGCTGTCATAAAAATGGAATTTAACAACTAATTATTTGCATAACATTTCTTGTTCAGAGTAAGTCTGAAAGGTATTAAAGCCTAACTGCCTCACATAAGAATCCTTAAATCCATGTCTATTATTTGTTGTGAAATTGACATCTCTCAACGTTCTGTCTCCTACAAGTTGCTCTCTGCTCTCCTGATACACAAAGTACATCATGAGGAGCCACGATACAACTTCATAATCAGAAGGGCGGGGAGCCAGGCTTTGAACAGAATCAACTGTGAGTTCTAAAAATAAACACTTTCATTCACTTGCTTCAGCATTTATTGAACAAAGTGGCACGTAAAATGTTCTAAGTTTCTATTGTCTTAATAAAAGATCATGCCAAAAATGCCTTACCCTATTTATTGATGGGTTTTCAGATTGGTGGCTTCTACTGGTTCGGAGGTTTTTCTACCTTCCCTCTGAGTCCTTGCAATCGTGTCCCTAGGACTCCCTCCAGGTGAGGTTTAGAATAGTATGATTTTAAGAGTGGAAGCCTATACTAATGATACCGTTGCTCTTTGAAAATGGCTTTGCCAGACCTTCCTCTACAATTAGCCACTTTTAGAAAGGAAGGACCAGAGACAAAGGTTAATGATTTGGTTAATCACAGGCACCCAAATGCCACTTTCCTAAGTAAAAGATTTCTCCTAGTTTATCTTTAAAAGTCTGTCATGTCCGACTTTCCTTAAAGCCGAGGACAACGAGAGAAGATGCTACTTCCAGGAAGGTGGACAGCAGAACCAGGTGGAGGGGGTGGAGGGTGCCTTAGCTTTTCCAAATGTCTCAAGATAAAAGTACAGAACCCAGTTCTTATGAAGGGATGCCTTCTCCACCCTGGAAAAAATTAACTTAATATCTCACAAAGAGAAGGAACAATGCTGGGTGCATAGGGTGGTGAACATAGGACCTCCTAAAGCTGTCACCTACTAACAACAGGAAAATTTCTGTGACATGGATGGGCGTTTAGAAATGTGTGTGTGTGTAAAGAAAAATAATTTTTAACTCTGCTTGACATATTCTGAAAACAAAAACTCTATGACTGAAAATAAAAGCTTTTTACACTGCTGGTTCAAAGACACCACTATCCTGCAAAGAAACAATTCTAGTGGGTTCTACAGAACAGGTGCCCAGAGCTCAGTTGCGTGCTGTTGAAAATCACCACCTTCACCATTTTACAGCTTTACCCATCAAGAAAACCCATATCGGCTCAGCACCTGTGGCTCAATCGGCTAAGGCGCCAGCCAATTACACCTAAGGTGGCAGGTTCGAATCCCCAGCCCAGGCCCACCAAACAACAATGATGGCTGCAACCAAAAAATGGCCGGGCCTTGTGGCGGCCTCCTGTGGTCCCAGCTACTTGGGAGGCAGAGGCAGGAGATTCGCTTGAGCCCAGGAGTTGGAGGTTGCTATGAGCTGTGATGCCATGGTACTCTACCCAGGGGGACAGCTTGAGGCTCTGTCTCAAAAAAAAAGAAAACCCGTATCTGGTAATGTTGGGAGCTTTTAAAAAGCAGAAAAAGAAGTCCTTTCTTTCATATTTAAATCTCCATGGGATAGTATATCCACAATAATCCTTGTCTTGAAAAAGACGTTACTACATTTGCTACATTTGACAAATTACTTAGCTTTCGACTAGCTTTCCCACTTTATGAAATAAAATATTAGCTTCTAAGAATAACATTAATACAGAATTGTAGGGAATACTACTAACAGTAACCTGTAGCTGTTATAAACATTTACACTTGGGTCACCATCTTAACAATTTGACATTTCATAAAGGAATCAGCTAATAAGATTCAGTATTTATAGTTTCATGTTATGCCATTTTTTTCAGAGACTTCCCCCAAACAAAAATTTGTACATTCATTCAGCTATAACCTTATCAATCACTACATCATCCTTTATCAATGTGCTTCTTAATCAATAGAAATTTAAACTTGTAAACTGGTACCACTCTAAAACACTTGCCTGATTGCCTTCTTAAACTACTCTTTTATTTTGAAAACTTCTGTGTGGCCCCTGGCCGCTATAGTTCCTAGACATCTTGAGTTTTTTGAAGGAGAATAGTGGAAGAGAGAAACATAGCCAGTAGCCATTAAAATAAAAAAAGCTTCATGAATTTTTATCATTTTAATAAATATATATCAAGAAAACCTCACTTTATTACAACACATTCATATACAAGCATCTATCCTCTAAGTTTTCAACATCAAATGTTTATCAAATATTGAAAATAAAGGACAAAACATGACTAGACTATTTAGCTATTAACACAAGAACATGTTTTAAAAATTGGTCCTTGTGGACAACTGTCCAAATGATCCTACTCATACACTGTATGAATGAGACCTATATTTAATATTAATAGCAATAATTAAAAAAAAAGCTTTATCTTGGAGAAACTGGGAGGACTTACTTATTTCCTCCATTTGGCATTTGGTTCCTGTGAAGTATTGTTTAAGGAGGTCCAAGTCAATTTAGTAAACTTGGAAATCTGAATATAGGTTAGCAGGAGGAGTTGGCTGGAGTGGAAGAAGGCTGGTGAGGAGGGCCACACTGAACTCTTTTCAAATGTATAAATTAAAGATATCATTGAGGAAAACTTTGACCAAATACACAGTGACTATTACGGATTAAGTCCCATTTCTCCAAAATAACTTTCCCCAAACTAAAATCTTTACATTCTTTAAGATAAACCTTATGGATCACCACATCATTTATTAACATTGTGCTTCTTAATCAACAGCAAAAGTCATATATAAAAAACCACATGCTTTTATAATCTAAACGAGGGAAATGATGCAAAACAGATTAAAGTATAATGCATGCCACTGGTTCAGGAACTTCATTGGACAAGAAAACAAACAAAACAACCCAAAACCCAGAAAACCCAAACCCAGCAACGGACTGTTGCCACAGAAAAGCTCAAGCAGCTAGTGCTGGTTTCTGACAGTGCTCTGTCGTGTTTCCTCCATCCCTACCGAAAAATGCCAAATCCAAAAGCAACTGGGCATCAAAAACAAAGCATAGAGATGTCGAATCAAAGGTTGAACGCAATAGTTCCAAGTTAACAGTTTCCAAACCATATTGATCCACCCTGTGTTTTTTTTTTCCTGTTTATTAAATCCCTGCTATAACTCTGATTTATCCTTAATTTTCACATTGGCAAAAATTAAGTTAAAGTAAGGCACCAAAAATCGCCCTGTATAATACCTCTCTAAAAGCCTTATCACCCATCACAGGCAAGCCAGGAACTTGCAGGGAATACCCTTGCCACCCTTGGACAGGTGTGTTTCGGTACGTTACGTCCCATTTTCATCATGTTACATCCTATTTTCATTGGTCATGAAAGACTATTAAATATAAATACTTGAAAGTACCACGAAGCCATTTCATCTAGCTCCCTGTCTTCGGTCTTCTATTTAAAAAAAAAAAAAGAATACTGTATCCTATAGGATAAGCAGACATTGTTGCTGGTTATACTGATTTGCTTACCCAACAACTACCAAATTAATTGGCAAACATGTTGAGATTTCTTAGCTAGTGAGAGACTCCTGGGGTGGAAGGGGATGGAAATATCACAAGGGCACAGTGTCCCCCCATCTAATCTATTGATTTTTTTTTCTGTAAGAAAACTAAGATATACTTTTAAGCATTAAGTCAACTCTCTTCTTGGTAAAATCTCGTTGATAAGTAGCTCACGGAGGCCTACTGTACAGATGTTTTACGCAATCTGCTCTCCAGGCATTAAAATGACACGGCATGTTCACGGCATAATTTTATCAGTTGTACAAAACTATAAAATCCATTCAAAATAAAATTTATGAGCGCTAATTGATCATGCTGTGCATGCTTCAAAGTTCCGGTGGAAAGATGGCTTATATTTTGCTTCCTTTGCCGCAGCACAGTTTGTTACTTGGTGAAGGCTCCTTTTTTCTTAAGGACTTTTTCCAAGACTCACTTGTATTGTTTCTCTCATCATATCCGGTCTCAAAATAATCATGAAATTGGCCTTTGCACTCAAAAGCAAGGTCATTTCCCACAGGTTCGTGGTGGAGGGGGGCATCCTCTCTGGTGCTGTCGTTACTGGCTTTCTCATCATCTAATTTGGACTTTTCCTGAATACCAAGCGATCTGACATTAGTAACAAATATTTCATTGGCAGGTATCTGGCCATCGCTCTTGTAAATAGGTGCACTGCCTAGATCAAAATCCACCTGGTGGGAACAACTCGGTAAAGGCAGAGGGGGAGAGGAAGAGGAAGATGAGGAAGAAGAGGAGGAGGAGGGAGAGGAGGCAGCGGTGGAGGCACTTCCGACATTAGCGTTGGCAGAAAGGGGCAAATTTAGGTAGTGGCCACCACATTCTTGGTAAAAGCAGCAGGCATGAAACTTCTCACACTCCTCTTTGGCCATCCGTGGTCGTTTTCGGTAAGGACAGTCTTGAGCCATAAACCACTCCTGGGCGGAGGCGCCACTGAACGAGCAGGCAGGGAAGCACCAGTTATTCTGCATGATAATCTCCCCGTGGATCCTTTTCATCAAATTGTTTATGAGGACTGATCTTCGGAGGTACACCTCAGGATCGTCGATAAACTTTAGCTTCTCTAAAGACATATAAAGGATGTGGGCTCGTTCCTCAAAAATTGAGATGGTCTAAAAACCAAAACAAGGAAGAGAAAGCTTAGGAAAGAGACTATATAAAAATATCATCCCAGCACATTTCTTTCCTGGCGGAGTCTAGGTCTAGGAATGCTGTGTTCTTATTGTCCCAAGGCTTCTTGGAGTTACTGTCCCCACCGGTGCAGACATCCCCCCTTCCTCACCTGGCTGCAGCTCCCACCCACCTCCTGGATTACAGCCCCCATGCAGGCCTCAGCAGGGATGGGTCAGGTTTTCAATCTTTTAAGGCCTGGTGAGGGAGATGCTAAAACACAGGACTAATCTGAGCAGTTAGATGTCAGGAGAGCAGTGAGTTTGGGGGCGGGATTGAGGGGTGGAGACTAGAAGCAGGCACAGGAAGGACTCTGGTTGCTGGTTATGTTCTGGTTCTTGATCTGGATGTTAGTTACATGGGCATGATCACGTTGTAAAACTGATCAAACTGTATTATGGTACTTGTACGTGCACACACAGACACATACACTCACAAACTGTACAACCCATGAATGTTTTTAACAAGTTGTCAAGGTGCAAGTCCTGGTGAGAATACTTCAAACCCTCGTCTAATAATCAAGAAGCTTGAGTTTGGCTTTCAGTGCTGTCCCTCTTTTAATGCTCTGGATTTCACGCTTGCAATTTTTTTTTTTTTTGCAATTATTTTTACTTGATAAGAGGACAACAGTAATGAATGAGGCTCAGACCCTGACAGAGCTTCTTTGTGGGGCAGAGCAGGAGAAGAGACACAGAGAGGGAAGGAGAGGACTCACTCCTGAGCTGTGTGATGTTGTCAGTGTGTGATGGTTGGTGCAAATCCAATAGCAATTGGAAAACTGCTACAATCACAACACAGAAACTAAAAAGGAAATAAACTGTTTGTGTCCTGCAGTCCAGCTCTTCCAGGTCATAAAAGAAGCAAAAGGACTGCCTAACCTGAAGACCTGTGAATTCAACCAGCCCAGACTGACCAAAGGCAGGAACTATGCATGCAGGGAAAACCCAGCACCTGCCAGTGGGTCCTGTTATCTTTTCATCAGCAAGGTAAAAGCCACAACTAAAGGATGGGGTGGTGGGCTGTGCGGGGTAGGGCAAGAGGAGACAGAGAGGAAGATGCATTGAAAATCCTCTCTGCATTTCAGACAACCACGGTCTGGGCTTACACCCTCCTTGATTAAATCAGCAGATAGTGTTGTTTTGTTTTGAAGGAAGGTAACCATAAAGAAAAAAGAACTGCTATTTCAAAAGCTTAGATACCCAGATTTATAATTCTCTATGCTTTCCCCATCCTATTTTTTCTTGCTATACATGCAATAAAGTTAGAATTGGTCTCTCTTGGGAGTGAATTCTATATTTTAACAAACTTAACACATGTCATGAATGGCCAATGAAGGGTATGTTTCTACTTGCATGCACCCATGCAAAGGATGGCTGAGTCTGCCTTTAAGAGGTCAGGAAAAGCCCTGCATACCCAGCCAGCCCCATGTGGGAACACATGGAAATAGCATTGGCCACAGGAGCTGGAGCTCAGACTGGGGAGGGCATGACGGGAAGGAACAAGTGTCTTTCCCTCACTTGAAAGTGTGGAAGAACCTTGACCCTAAGTGCAACCCGAGAAATATTAAATCATAAGTTAAAAAAAAAATTCTTTGGATTATATAATTTTGTTATTTCTGGGTAGAAGAGCTCTTGCTGGCTTTCCCTTCCAGTACTTGTGAAAAATAACACAGGACTCAAAAAAGTGACAACGATTAATGTGGTTCTACAGAGAAGTGGTTCATTTTCACTGCTTGGGTGAAATGATTTAAATTCTGGAAATGGATCAAGCAACTGTTACTAAGTATCTTAAACTCTTAATAAAAATAATGACTATTAAAAAAACATACTTTATGGCTACAGCTGCTGAGTGGTGGGTGAAAATCCTCTTCTTCCACATACTTCCTCTTAAAGTATGTGATCTTGGATGTTGTTATAGGATTTGAAATTCCCCTGTAATGTGATCCTGTGGTAATAAATCAGATATGACAAATGACATGTGGTTTGCCAGAGGTTCTCCAAACAAAATACTTTTCTTTTCTTTCCTTTCCTTCTAGAGGATAACTTGGCTACATATTTGTCTGTACATGTGGTGATTAAAAATAAACATTTGTCTTAATAGTTGCTATCACACAGAATCCTGTGACCCAGGCGAGGCAAAGATTTCTAGGCAATTACAGAGGAAAATGACATAGTTCAGCATTTACTGAATATTCAGAATCTTAATTCAATGCACAGGCAAACAGCAAAATTCGTAAAGGAGGAGAGTGTAATTACTCTCAAATGTAATAGTATTTATTCAAATTGTTTAATTAAATCCATGGTAACATAACATCACTGTTTGAATGTGTCCATCTTTAACTATAACCACTGGTAACCAAACAACTTTAAAAGATTATGAGTTCTAAGTGAGTAAACAAATGGTTATCTGCACATTGGAACTACAGTATTTTTTCCTTGAAAATGCAAAATTTAAGTTTTTAACATTTAAAATTACAATTTGGGGTAACAAAAAGTCCTTTTCACTCTCAACAAAGTAACCTGTAAACCACAAATAAAAGTAGGGTCTAAATTTTAAGGACCACTATTATTACTCCTTTTTAAGCCAAACAGACCTCATTGAGTATATGTATTTTAGTTTCCTTTTGAAAGATAGCTAGACCTACACAAAAATCCAAAGGAACTTAATCTTAGTCTATGAGAGTAAGAATCAGGAAAAATCTATTTCTATTTTCCCAGCTTACAATTTTTTTCTTTCCTACAATGCCAAATCGCATGCTTATTCACAAGGAAAGGCACATAGCTGCTGGTCCAACGTGCAGATTCCTTTTTGTCTCAAGGGATAAAAATTTCATTTTTGAGTCCACCACGCTTTTGTAGCTCTAAGAAAACCATACAGTCCCACAGAGTAGAAAACCAAAACCGAAACTCGAGTTTCAATATCTGGTGTGGGTTTCTTATAGACACAAGACTTATATGCAAGCAGCCACACACGTAGATAGGTGTAGGGTAGAATGAGATTTAAAAGCCACCTCTGGTCCTCTCGCTGGAACCCTGGACTCACTTATTAGAAGTGCACAGGTGGCCAGGGACTTCCCTGGAACATTAGCTCTCTCAGCTCAGAAGGGTGCCCCAGGCACCAACTCACGTCCACCGGTCTGGCCTCTGGTGCAGAGGGCAGCAGGGCAAGGTCAAGGACAATACCTGCCAGTGGGGGACCAGCTCCCCGGTCTCCCTGCAAAGGAGTCTGTGCTGGCCCTGGAGGGCTTGGGCCTCTGTAGCTGTCAGCCTCCCATAGTGTTTGGTACCCAGCAATTTCAGCAGCTCCTTCCGAGACAATGGGCTCGCAGAATCTATTCATGGACAGAACCAGAGTCATCTCTGACAGCCTCGGATCTGGGGGAAACAGGAAAAAAAAAAAAAAAAAGAAAGAAAACAGCCCTAATCAGGAGCAAGCCTGGGGATGGCCTTGGCATCTTCATTCCTTTGCTTTGGGAAACTTTTACTTCATGGCCCTCCCCTTCACCCTGAAACATTTTATTATTTTTCCAAAGAAAACCTCAGCAAACTCTCCTGCTGCTATTAGCTCAGCCTCTGTGTTCAGCAATCTGCATTTCATGGGCGGATCTTTAAAACCCCATTTCTTATTGTTCTCAGATTCCCCTCAGCCCTCTTCCAGACAGCTGCTTTGCCTCCTAAACACATTTTCCTCCTGACCTTCCCGCAGAAAATATACCGCTAAGAAGCCAAAATCCTTGCACTTCCTTTCTATTAGTAAGGCGAAATCAATTTTCTAGTCAATCCCCTGGGAGCCTCTTTTGATGAAACCCACTAATCAATCAAAAGAAAAGGGCGGGGGGAGAGAGAAATCTCCACCATAATTCCAACCGATGCTCTGAGGTTCAGTCTGTTCTGCTGCCCCTATGCCCTCCTCTCCTTTCCGCAGGCCAGTTCCTCTACAACATCCTGGGGCTTCCTCCACTTTCTTCTCCCAAAGCAAAGCAGACAGAGAGACACTTGGTAGTTGTTTCCACCAGCCCTGATCGGCCTGAACTGGATCTGCCTCCAGTCAAAACACTGAGAGATGAAGACAGAAAATTGGCTCCAGTTTCAAGCCGTGAGTTGCAGTCCCACAGGAGCCAAGCACAACATCAACGGAGCAGGCAGAATATTAAACAGGAGCCAGGGCTCTGGGGCCAGAGGCAGCCAACAACTCTTTACACTGCAAAGCCCAGACACAAGGCAGGAACTTTCCAAGAGGCAACACATCGCTGCCCTTCTCTTCAGTCACTCCCTTGCCTCAGCCTGCAGGGACATGGGAGCCTCTCTGGTTGTGATGTTCCCTGGGCACTTCCAAAACTCAGGGCATGGAGGCCACTTTCATGGGGCTCAGTGCCTTTATCTGGCCCTGTGCAGGGCTCAGTAAGAGTAAGTTCAAGGGAGAGGAGAGTCTGAGGTTAAAGTAAGAAGACCAAGGCGGCATAGACCAGGGGTGATAGCCCAGCAAGCAGCCTCAGTGCCTTGTTCACTGCCAATTCCTTTAGGAGACACAACCTCCACTATCTCATTTTGCGGTTTAAAGAACTGTCATAAAAGTGATGTCAGGCTTACTTTCTGAAGATTGATTGTCTTTCAAATATTCACTAGGAATCTAGTTCTTCCTTTCTTGTCCAAATTATACAGCTTGTAATGTTTGGGGGAAAGGGTGAATCTATCACAGTCTTATGGGAGACTATGACCACCTACATGCTATAAGGAGTGTCTACTTCCAGGTACAAGGAGGAAGACCACCAGGGTAATGTGAAATGCCCTCCTTAAGATGACAATGTCCTTCTGCTAACAGAGCAGCTCTTGGCAGCAATGACTCCTTCACCCAGTCTTCTCTGTGAGGTCTCACCTTCTGTCCCAACCCCACTGAATAATAAAGCAAGACCTTTTGACAGACAAGGAAGGTGTCCTGGTCAGTGGGTGGAATTAGGATTTAGCTGATTTATACTACTAAACCACCTTCTCCTTCTCTTTTAAGATATTTTCCAAAAAGACTTCAGAAGGACTTACTAGAAAACTGTATTGCAAGAGAAAAAATTAAAAGTAGTTCAATTAATTTCTCTCTTTGAGTCATCAACCAAGAAATTTTACCTATATCGATTTAACAAACTGAGCTGTTCCATCACCCCCCAACTCCACATCCAAGCAAGGTATCAAATTTTATGATGATTTATTCCTTGGAAGACTCTCATGAAATGGTCCAATTTCTTAACCTATTCTGAGAGACAATCATATCAGGAGATGTTATTGCCAGGAGCACGTGAATTATAGCTTTTTAAGAGAGTCAGTAACCCTTTCTTATTGAAGAAAGCAACATTTTCCAGTTTGAAATTTACAGTCACTTTTGTACTAGACTCTGGGACTAAGATTCAAGGCTTTGCCTAGGTAGAATTTTATTACATATAAACAAAAGCAGGTTGACAAACTCATGCCCTCAAGAAAGCAAAACATTTGCAGGCCCCTAGCAGCAATTACCTTTGTTTAAGAGGACATTATATGGGCCCTGTGCTGTTTTTTGTTAGCCAGAGTTTGTTTACATTTTAATGACTTTTTAGTAGTAGTTTTTTTGATTAAGGATTTCAAAGTTTCTATTTGTTAGCATTGTTTCCAGCATATAGATTTCTATCATTATGCATTTGACCTTGAAACATGGCAGAATATTGTTTATCTTAGCTGGATTTTTTTTGTTTACAATATTTAATTCAGTAAGTTTTTCTTTTTTAAACTGGAAACTATTACACACAAAATCTTAAACTAGAAAGGCTGAGTTCTTCGAGTGATTTATGTAAGCCTGAATAAAACATGAATGAGTAGGGATTATTTGGGAATGGGGAGGAGATTTTGCAATTGAGTCTTCCTAGTTTCTTTAGGACTTACACTGGGATGTTCACAAATCAAGAAGTTTAATGTTCACGAAAAAATGGGACGGTGCAGTATTAAGCACCAATGTTTAACATGAATCTTTATTTGCATTATATGTAGAGATCCAAATTGTCATTCTCTGTATATGATAATTCCGCTACTTAATTCAGAGTTCAAGTTTACAAATTCACATGCTGTTAATATAGACAAAGATACACATATGGCAAAATCTGTTTTCTTAACACCAGGTGAGTGGATTCAAAAGGAGGGTGCTAAATTGTGTTCTGCATAAGGTTTAAAACATTTTAAAAGCCCTACCCATTATCTTTAGGCTCCTGCAGATCCGTTTTGTTGCCCAAGTAGATGTAGTGGAATGACATCTCAAGCATCCCCAGAAGGCTGAGGGCTAAAATGTCAAGCTTTTCCAGTAAATGTTCACAGTAAAGTTACCAGGCATTTCTATACAATTTGGTTTTTCAAGAGAGTTGGGCTTGTTCTTTCCTTGGGGCCATTATAATGCTAATAGGAGTGGCTGGCACACAGAACAGGGTAGCTGTGAATTCAGTGGCACCTTGAATCTAACGAGGAGGGGAGCCTTCTGGCCATTCTTTGCCCACCCTTCCTCCCATCTGTCTTTGGAAATTAGAGAACATTTTATCAGGAGCATTATACTTGGTAGCAGTTAGAAGTCTGATTCCAGCACTGGAAAGCAGGGAAGTAGAGGGCTGTTATTTCCAAGGCACCACTGATGCTGTCAGTTTTAAACGTTCTGCCGAGTGGGACCAAGACTCTGACCTCCACATTGTCCCTAACCAGATCTCAACAGCTTGTATGCTCAAGGTGGAGGAGGTGGAAGAATCTGGATGAGCGGAACAAAATCCTTCAACCCTTCTAAACAGACAGATGTCGCTTTTCTACCCGTCCCTGCAGTACACCTGCCTGCCCTAGGAAGTGCATTTCTCAGCTGCAAGCCCCACGAGACCAAAAGCTTTAAGGCAGGTCTTGGGGCTGAGGAGGCGAGAGAGCAGGGCTTAAGGAGCAGCCAGGGGTGCCCGGGTGTCTTGAGCCTCAGCGTGGGCTCTCTCCAGCACCCGACTGGGGGGGGGGCGGTGTCCGAGGTTTAGGGGACCGACCTCCTGCAGGCTGGCGGCAGCCAACACGTCTGGGCTCTCGAAAAGACACACCCCCAGGGACTGGTGCTGCAGCCCCTCAGCTCCTCTCCCGGGTAGCCAGCAGCTCCAGGGCGGCCGCTGGCCATAGGAGAAAGTAAACAACACCCCAAGTGTCCGGGAACAAAGGCAAGTTGTCTTTCCACGGTGTCAGAGCCGTGTGCCTCTTGTGAAGAATAAGAGCTATTATTACTCGTTATGTCTTATCCTTTTTTTTTTTTTTCCAAACCAAGTTTCCTTCTAAGGGAAATAAACACCAAAGGTAGGATTCCAAGGAAATGACTCACGGCGGCTGGCAGGGCTCTGGCGAGGCTGGCCCGGGCCCCGCGCTCCAGCCCGCAGCGATGCCCGCCCAGCGCTCCCTCCCTCGCCGGCCAAACCCACTGGGAGCCCACCGCTGCGGGGCTGCCCTGCGCGTCCATGGGACGCAGCGGCGAGGACGCCACCCTAGTCCCGCGGTCACCTCTCTCGCGGCTTCTGTGGCCACAGCTGGGCACTCGGGAAAGTTGCTAGGGCCGAAGAGACGGGAGGGGAGGAAGGGAGGAGAGAGGCGGAGGCGTGGACCAGGCGGGCAGCAGCCTGAGCCCGCCGGGGAGGTGAGCTGAGGACAGAGGAACCGCCGCCGCCCGCAGCGCGGCTTGGCTGCCTAGGAGGAGGGTGCGGGGGCGGGGTGGCGGGGGACAGAAGGTGTCAGCTCCCGCATCTATTCCTTTTTCTTGCAAAGGCGCGCCCCTGACATCCACAATCTCTCCCTCCCCACCTGCCAAGCGGCGCGGCGTCCAGACCTGGGGGCATCCTTTCTACTGATCCCCGTCCCCTAGGGTGAGGGACTAAGCGGCCACCGAGGACCCTGAGTCTACCAGAGGTGCTCTCCCCAACCGCCCCTGGTGTGCACGGGTGGCAGCCCAGCAGCCCGAGAGGAGGCAGCGGTTCCCGCCCTGGAGAAGCCGCCGCGGCGCACGCCGACCCTGGAAAAGCCCGCGCCTCCTCCTCGCCCAGCTGTGCCCTGGCCCCAACGCCCCCCGCGCGGGCCGCTGCAAGTCCACTCGGTGACCCCCGCGCTGACCTCGCGCCGGGGGGACGCGCGGAAGGCCCGGTGGGTGCCGGTCCGCGCAGACAGCAGCACCGGGGGCCGTCGCCTCCACCCGCCCTGGCCGTCGCCCCCGCGGCCCGCGCGCAGCTCGGCTCTTACCGCGGGGTCAGCAGGGAGGCGGCGGCCGCAGCGGCGAAGCTGCCGCTGGTCCGCTCTGGGCGCGGCGCCAGCCCGGCCGCGGGAGCACACTCGCGCGGGTCCTGGCCCGGCGGCCCGCTCGGTGGTGGCCGCTGGTGCGCGGCGGGCGAGGGTCCCGACCGGTCCCGTCGCCGCGACTGGGGCGCTGCGCCGCCGTCGCTGCAGACGGTTATGGTAATGAGCGGCTCTGTCTAGCGAGGAGCGTGTGAAACCCGTCAATCCTGTTTGCCATTTCCCCGTGGATTTCCGAGGAGAGGTTCTGCAGGATGCCCCCAGGGTGAGAGAAGGAACATGACAAGCGCGCCCGCTCTCCCTCCCTCCTCTCCTCCCGCCGCCGCCGCCGCCGCCGCTCCTCCGGCAGCACACGGGGCGCCTTCCCCGCACCCCCACCCCAGCCCGCCCCCTGCCTCCTTCCCTCCTTCCCGCCCTCCCTCCTCCCTTGCCTCCCCTCCCCTCCCAGTGCCCGGGGACACGCGGGCCCAGTTCCAGCCCGCGGCCCAGACCCCACGCGCTCTTGGGCTCCCGCCCTAGCCCTGGGGGCTCGGCTCCGGCCGAATAATGTATTCACTCTGCAACCTTCGGAGCTGTCTCGTCCTTTTTTTTTTTTTTTTTTTGGTTTAGTTTTGTTGTTATGTGTGCGTGTGATTAAAAAAAAAAAAATCTGTGCCTTTCCCACCCTTTGCAGAAGACTTTCTTCTCCTTCGCCACAGCAAAAGGAGATGAGAAACAGATGTCTTTGCAGGACCAAGCAGTTATTCTCCCCTCGCCTCCCTCCCCCGCCAGTTCCCCTCCTGAGCTGCGTCTGTATGAAAAAAGCAACCTTGGTCCTGCTGCAACTTGAATTGGCAACTCTTTCTGGGTGGGGAACCTCCAGAGAAAACCTCCAGGAAGTAAAAAGTAATAAAGAAGGTTGTCCTTGTTCAAGAGAATGTAATTTAAGCCCCAGGATCAGAGTATTTTGCAAATAGTACGTTCCCCTATATTGGGCTCAATTGAGTTTGTTTTTTAAAACATTAATTCATAACTTCTGTCTAGGGACCGCTCCACAGTCGAGATGGGTCATTTCAGGTGTAATGAAGGCAGAGGCTTGGAAGGCATAGACCTAATAAAATCGGGAGAAGGCACCTGCACAAAAGTGTTACAAAGACTATAATGTTTGTTTACTGCTACTATGCCAGATGTGCTAAATATAACACTCCTTTAAAACAGTGCTCCTCTGACTGTGAAAAAACCAAACCTCTGGCTGCCTGGCTCCCTAGGAATCCAGGAGATGCACAGACTGAAAATCAGGGAGGGAAGGAAGGAGATCAAGGATGAGGATTAGCATGTGCAAATTGAACTCTATCTAATTTGCATGTTTATTTCTTAGAATTGTAATTAAATTTGTGTAATAAATGTTTTCCATTTCATTTGTACACTTAAAATTTGGGTGACTGACATGCAGTTAAGTGAATTTCCTTTTTTTTTTTTATAAAGCAAATGCAGTTTATTCAATAAAACAGCAAACAAATATTAAACATAATTAGAACTAATCTGTTCTGAAGGTGTTTCTGTTGAACTTTGTACATTAAAGACTCTCAAAGGTTTTCAGGGCATTAGGAAGCCGAGAGAAAGCAATTATGGTGAAAACAGACTAACCCAACAGTCTACCAGGAGCATTATTTCATTTTTTCCAAAAGACATTCCAGGGTTGCATGTCTAAAATTGGGAATTGGGCATCAATCTTGGCTTTATTCTGAGCCATATTAAATTGCATTGGCTCATGCTCCATGTAGGCCATCATGATGACAATTTAAGAATTGTAAAGATCCCATTTGGGGCAGTCAATGAGAATTGTATGTCCAGATTAAGAGTAGAATATACTTTTCATTTGGGTGGGAGAGAAGAGTAAGGAGCAGCAAAGGGCATTCAAAGCAGTGCTAGTACTTAAAAATCTAAATCAGTATCTAAAACTGGTTATTGTCTAAGTCAAATAAAGAACTAAATGTGAGGGCTTAGAGGCATGGCTTATTATGGTTTTTATCTCCCTATATTAAAGCTTTATAGCATTTAAAGGACTATGGGGAAATCCCCATGTACACTTGGCTGTGTCAAAATACATAAAACCAAAAGGAGCAAATTAAGCATAAAATTGAGAAATAACATGAGACTAAATATCAGCATGGGTGCATTGGCATCTTTGGAGCTTTGGCTCTGACAAATGAGCCTTCTGGGAAACTGGCATTACCCTGGGGTGGAGAAGACTCTTGGCTTTAATGTTATAGCAAAATCACAACACAAGTATCAAACCGTTGAACTTCACAGCACCTCGGCAGTCCTGCTAGACCCTGTCCCATTCAGATACATTAGGTTAGCATGTTTTGTTGACAGCTTTCCCTGCCCTGCTTTTAATCCTGAAATATTTTCGGAGACTCATGCCCAACTGTTGACAATATGAACCTGTGTCTACAGGTAGAAAAGGGAATCAAATGCCTATGGAATGAGAAACATCATTTAACAATTTAAGGTAAGCAGTAGCTATGGCATGAGAAAAGAACTGTGAATCAATAAAATATTTCAAAGACGTGAATGTTATTTATAATGAGGGACATGCAAATGAGAGCTATGATGTCTTCATTTGGGGATGTGTGTGTGAGTGTGTGAGTGAGTGAAGTTCCAAGATAGAAGTTTGATTGTACAACTTAAAATACTTTGAGCTGCAAATGTACTAAAGGCAGTGATTGTTTTTCTACAGTTAACGAAGAGAGTGCCAGACTTAAAACGCTGAAACCCATTTCACAAAGCCTTTTTCTCATTAGATAGAGAGATTTCACAAGTCAAATGTGATGTATTCCCATTGCTATGGACACAATGCCTGTGTGTATTAATAAAAAGTTTGAATTACTGGCTTTTAAAAAAAATGCAACATTTTTATAGCAAAATGAGGCATCTACAGTCAGTCTCTCCAATTCTTCTCTGATTCTCAAATCTTTTCCAATTAGGCTTTCTTATTCCATAACTCCATTGAGACCGTTCTAGCGTTGTCACCAATGACCGCCACATTGCCAGATACAAAGGCCATTTTGTATTTTACTTGAGCTGTAAGTAGCATTTGAGCCAGTTGCTTGCTCCCTCTCCCTTTACACATCTTTATCCTGGCTTCCGGGACAACACACCCACCTGGACTGCCTCCTACCTCTCTGATGGCTCCTTTTCAGTCTCCTTTCTGGTTCTTCCTCTTCTCTAGGACCCCTGAAGGCTGGAGTCCCTCTAACTCAGCCCTTGGACCTTGTCTCTTCTCTGTAGCCACTCCCTTGTCAAACTCATCCAGTCTCTTGGCTGCAAATCCTGCCTACATTCTGATGACTCCCAAATTTATATCTCTCTTTTATTTAGACTCTCTCCTGGCTCCAGACTCTGGGTAGATGTCTAATCGGGAGACATCCCACAAGCTTTACGGATCCCAAATGCAACCTTTGATATTCTACATTAATAAACCACACTATTTTTCTTGTTTCTCTGGCAGAAAAATGTGGGAGTCATCCTTGAGTCTTTTTTTTTTTTTTAACATACATACCCAACATCAGAAAGTCCTTGAGACTTTACCTTTAAAATTTTTCTAGACTCTTATCACTTGCCATCATCTTTGCTACTGTCACCCTGCTGCAAGCCATCAGCATCATCTCTCGTCTGGGGTATTGTAATAGCCTTTTCACTGGTTTCCCTGCTTCAGTCTTTGGCTGGTGTACAGTTCAATGTTAGGTCAAGGGCCAATGTGTCAATTACCAAGACTCTACTTATGGTACCCCCCATTTCACACAAAGTAAAACCCACATTTTCACAATGGCCTACAAAGACCTGAAGCCTGTTTTTCCCCCTCTGACCTCATTCTGCCTCTCACCACTCCGGGTGGCCTGGCCTCCTTTCTGTTTCTCCAGTGTATCAGGCCTTCCCAGCTTCAGGACACGTGCACTGGTTACTCCTTCTTCTGTTATGCTCTTTCCCCAGAGGGCTGCATGGGTGAATGTTCACCTCTTCCACCATCTTTGCTCAAGGATCACCTTCTTAACAAGGTCTGGCCATTCTGCTGAAAATTCTAGCACTTCACCTCCATATCCTGCTTCATTTTTATCTAGAGGGTTGATTGTCTTCTAATAGTTCTGTATTTTATGTATGTATTATATTTAGCATTTCTCCCACTAAAAAATAAGGTCCGTGAGGGCAGGAACTTTTGTCTTTTTAGTATACCCCGGTATCTTCAGCACTTAGCACAGTACAAGTGCCTGGTATGCTGAAAGCACTTAATAAATATATGATGATTGACTAAGCAATTGATTAACAGTTTTGTGTATGCAGAAACACAAATGAGAGTAAACTTGTGCCACTCGAGTCTAGTGTATATTATGGTGAACCAGGCAGTTAGTTTATTATCTCCTTTTCTTTTTCTAGAATTCTCCAGCCCAGTGCTCTCATCAACCCTAACAGTTCCAAGACCTGAGGGCATTCCCAGGATTCTTAGCACCATATTGTTTTATTCTGCCCTACCTTCCTGAAAGTCTCCAGTAAAGATTTTAAACAAGAAGATGCTAGTGCTCTGGGCCAACCTGTCTTCCTTTTCCCCAACACATTTCCATCAATACAAAGATACTTGTCCTGAACTACAGTCTTATACAAAATTACAAAGTGTGTGAAGCTGCTCCCAGGACCCTTTAATATCATTTCATGGCAAAGTCATCCTTTTAGAAACTAGGAACTCATCCACTTTCTTTCTCATCCTCCACTAAGAAACATTTCAATAATTACCTGCATTTTATATGCAGTAATTGAGCGAGGCACGGCAAGTGAAGTAGAGATGAATAAGACACTGTTCCTAGACTCATGGAGTTGTTAATAAAGTGAGTAGCATCAGACAAGCAGAGAAATAATGATACTATTGAGTAAGTTGTCGCATGGTCGATGCTATGAGGGTTCAAAGGTGGGACGATCACCTCCAGCTGCGGGGAGCCAGGAAGATTTATTTGAAAGACTAAAACTTGATCTTAAGATAGGTAGCTCTCGAGAAGAGGAAATGAAGAATGGGTGAAAAATATTTCAAGTGAAGGAAACTATTTGAGGAAAGGCACACAGGTTGGAAAGCAAATGAGTGTCTTTAGAGAAGAGTGAGTGTTCTGGTTTTGCTAAAGCTTACGTGAAGGCAGAAGGTAGACAAAGCCATATCATAATAATATACACTGGAAAGCAGACGAATCTGATTTTGATTTAATAAACAATGGAGAGCATTAAAGATTTTTGAACCAGAGAATGATATGATCAAAGCCAAGCTTTAGGAGGAAGTAATGTGCAGTGGAGAGTGGGTTGGGAACATTGGTAGGACACTCTTTCAGCAGCCTAGTGAGGATGCCCTAGTGCTCTCTAGGTCTGCTTTAGATAAGTGTGAGACCAGTGTGAAGTATCACAGAGTTGAAATCGTCAGGATATAATCACTGATTCTAAGGAAGAGAAAAGTGAAAATTCACCCTGAGGTTACTACTTGAGTTAACGTGTGACTATATAAACCCATAACAGATAACCCATAACATAAAATATTACCTTTTCCTTCTGTTTTCCTTTTCTTCCTCCAAGGAGAATTGTCTCCCTATAGCCTTTCCCTGCTTTTGGTAGGAAGGGCCTACACAGTATTTTCTTGACCCAAAACCTGAACACATGGGTCCACACTGTGCCAGAACAGAAAGTCAGAAACAGGTGTGAAGGGAATGTCTTCTGTTGGTTCTGGTAGGTTGAGCATGAGGTATTCATGGAACAGACAGGTGGAGGTGTCCAAGGGTTAGCCGAATAGTCTGGTCTGGCCAAGGATAGAATAAGAGAGCAAATTATAAAAATTTATGATTATTTTAATAAACATTAAGGCCCGAGCCCTAGGACTTAATGAAATTATGGAAGACATTTCAAAGAATTAGAGTGAGATCTTAGATCATTACCTTGAAGAATATGATAAATGCATTTATTCAGAGAGGAAAATAACATTTTGGGCTTAATACATGACTTTACTCAGTGATGTCTGTATTTAATGGTCTGCAAAGACCCTTTTAGCTTAAATTTTAAAGAAGAAATCTGGGGTGGGGTTGCCAAATTTTGGTAGCAGACATTCTCTACTAACCGTCCTAATATCACAACACAGAGGTAGTTGCATGCTATGTTTCCACACGTGGCTGAATTTTCTTATTTACCATCACAGGTGGAATGTTATTTGCTATTTCATCAGATAATCCTGAAATAATCTCTGAAAAGATGTAAATATTTGATAATGAGTTTGGAGTGTTATCTCTCAGGGATATTTGTATTTTAATAGGAGTATCATAATACTACAAAAACTTTAATAATCAGAATTAATAATGAATGACATGATTTCAGGTGTAATACAAACTAGTATTATTTCTGAATGGAAAGCAGATAACGTATATAGCCCCTTGCTCAGGGTACTATATATGTACTTTGGAGGTTCCTATATTAATGAATACATAGGAAGGTTTGCAATAAACATGCCAATTATTTCCAAAGAGATATTATTCTAATATACTTTGTAACTTTTTCAATTACAAATTTTCGATTGAAGTACTTTGAAAGCTATTAATACTATATTAACTAAAAGAGTATGGTAACTGGGTATACATCTAACCCAAAATGCATCCTAGACATCAGGGACAAGCTGGGTCATAGTTGGACATGAGATTTGGGTGGGGTCTAAGAGCAGGAGGAAGGAGACCTCCCGGGGGGTAAGGGACAACACACATGAGTTCCATGCATGGGCAAAACACAGAGGGTTGCAGGTTGGATGAATCAAAGCCAATACTAAGGCTTATCTGGATAGACGGCAGTACTATTGTTACAGCACAAAAGTAAAAGGAAGAGTTATTTGAGCAAAAGCTAATGAAAGAGTGGTGTGTGTGTGTTTGCATGTGTGTATGTTGGAGGTAGGATGAGTTTAAACTTTTTATGTAATAAACTGAGATAAAAAGTAAACAAGAAAAATGGTGACATGAGTATTTTCTGGGAATATTACCTTTTTTGTTCTATTGTCCTTTGCTTCTTCCAAGGACAATTTCCCCCCTCCCATAGCCTTGTCCTGCCTCTGAGAATAAGGGCCTAGGCAGTTCTTGACCAAAAAACATCAACACGTGGGTCCACACTGTGCCCCAACATGACAGACGGAGTAAAGAGGTGCCGTGTTTCACCTGAAATCTGAAGACAGATTTTGGTGCCCGGGAGAGGCCATGCTGGGTTGGGAGGGAACCCAGAGCTGGACAGCAGACCGTACCCCATGTGTAGCCTAAGTATAACTCTCGGCAGGCAACAGAAGGATGCTCGGAAAATTACGCTTTTGTCTTCCTGTTTGAAAAAGGATATAAGCCAAGGGAAATGAGATTGGAAAAGGGGGCAGTCAGTAGAGAAACTGTAGCTTTCTGATTTCTCAGTGGAGAATCAGAAATAAGCTGATTCCAACCCCCCTTTTCTTTCTTTCTTTGCCTGTTCTGTACAGTGTTATAAACCAGGGAGGCTGAACATTCTCAGAGGCTTAATATTAAGACAGTGGGAGATGTCTATGATCCTATGTTATCACAATCAAGAAGGATTTATTAGGTGACTAATCGTTGCATTGGCACATACCAAATTAATCCAACATGTTTTTTTCCGAAGCTGGCGGATTTGTAGATAACTGGCAGTATTTTCTTGAGTTCACTCTTTACCATATATGAACGTAATTTCTAGAGTCTTTTCGTCTCAATGTATAGCGAGTCTATTTCTGTTTTTGGCATTTTCAAAAAGATTAAAGCCTCAATGAAAAGTTTTGGTGGCTGACAAGGGTCAGAATATATTCTGATTAGGTAAAAACATGAGTTATATAAGGGCCGATAGAGAGTGAAGTGTGGTCCTAATTATATTTGTTGAACAGCATCAAATTTCTTTCTTTTTTTTTTTGCGACGGAGCCTCAAGCTATCCCCCTGGGTAGAGTGCCATGGCATCACAGCTCATAGCAACCTCCAACTCCTGGGCTCAAGCGAGTCTCCTGCCTCTGCCTCCCAAGTAGCTGGGACCACAGGCGCC
>CAUYQV010067192.1:0-19640 GCA_963574575.1 Galagoides demidoff
CAGGCGCCCACCACAACGCCCGGCCATTTTTTGGTTGCAGCCATCATTGTTGTTTGGCGGGCCCGGGCTGGGGATTCGAACCCGCCACCTTAGGTGTACGTGGCTGGCGCCTTAGCCAATTGAGCCACAGGCGCCGAGCCACATTAGCCTGTCTTAATTGACTCATGTTCCTCATCTCTCTCATCCTTAGTATATTATCACATTATTACTTACACCCCTATTTCACCAGGAGTCAGTCCCTATTCCAAGCCTGGCACCATGACTGGTACCGAGGATGCAAAAATTCCTTCTGTATTCACTTATTTCAAATCATCCCACTCCATGAAGCATGTGCAATATGTAAACCTAAAGATTCCTGCCCTGGAAAGGCTTACAGTCTTATGTTCTTTGCCCTTTCCAGAGAGTCGATTCTGAACGCTCATCTGCTATTTATAAAATGCCTCATCTTGTTATATAAACATTTTGCCTTTTTTGGAGCCAAGAACAAAGCACATAATTCCTCTTGAGTCTGTTTTCATAACAGAGCTCTCCTATCTGGTATCATGTCACCAGATATGGATTCAGGCCAGGGCCACCTGTGTTACACTTGTCTAAATATTGGAGGTTATAATTACACAGGAGGAGCAGAGGTCGTGTTTCTTCAGATCGGTAGCACCTTTTCCTTCGACATAACAAAAATGTACCGGTGTGTCACAAAGGACCACGGTAACAGGCAGAATACCTGTGACTGACGTAGCCAGAGAAGTTGAGATCCTGATAGGATTTTTCATTATGATTTTAAAAATGGGTAGACTTAGAAATGTTGGCTTCTGGCTCTAAACACTTAGATGCTTGGAAAAGAATGGTTTATTCCATGAGTCATAGTTGGCCAAGTTGTGGCCCTTTTCTTAATGCGCTCTTTAGTTTCAGTAATAAAATTAGCAACATTTCGAGGACCTTTGTTTAACTCAGTGGAACATTAGCACGCACGCCTTTTTTCCATATGGAACCTTGGAGTCAAATCTTGAGTCTATTGTCTGAATCTGACTCTGTAGCAATGAAATATAAGAGAAATGACTGTGGTTTTGATCTTGAGGATGTTTGAGTACATTTTTTAAACAAAATTTTTAATAAGCTTTATTATGTCTTAGGTTGCCTCGTCCCAGAGCAGACATTAAGACAAAAATTAGAAAATAAGTTATTTATTTGAGAAATGATTCTAAGAAATACTGGTACTGGAATAGAGGAGAGAAGCATGGAACAGAAGGTTCAGTGAAGATTATCAGGCAACTGGGCTCCACATAGCTGGGGGAATGAGCAGGGAACACGCCTTAGAATTATCCCACTTGATAAGGTAGCTGACTACTTGTCCCATTCCCACCCTTAACTAGCAAGAAGCTATGCCCAGGGGTACTAAGTCCTCAGGAGAAGAATCCTAAATCCTTGTAGTCTAACTCTATTTGGAATCTGGCCATCATTTTTGTGTGCAAAACTCTATTATACCGATTTAATTCCTTAGTTCGTTTTCTATTTGGAGGGGACAACTAAGATCCCTTTGCTTTTTGTTGTTGTTGATTTTTTTTTTTATTTTCACTTCCATCTTACTAGAATTAAGCAATTACAGTTTCAACCATTCTAAGTTTTCTTCCTTGCCCTTGCTTCTACCAAGTTCAATTTTCTTACATCTGAATTTTACCCTGTAGATTTTGGCATTGCCATTTTTATTTGTTTTTGATTGCCTCCACTAGGAATAACCGTTGTAAATTATATCAAGAAAAGCCACTCTTTTGACCTATGAATTAGGCAGTCCCTGAGATAATTGGTAAAAGTATATTCACCATCATCCGTACCATTTATAAAGAGCAAATGGTTGTGTCAGAATGACAATTAGAAGATCACAGTTTAGGGTTAACTGTCCTTGCTTGTAGGATCGTTGCTGGGAAGGGCATAATAAGACAGTATGTGTTGAGCCTGGTTCCTAGTAAACACCAAGCATAAGCTTTTCCTCTTTTCCTTGAGAGATGTGCCTTGAGTGGGAGGATGGGATAAATGATGTTACAATAAGCTTGTAGAAAGTTGGCCTTCCTAAGCACAGGAGGGCTTGAGGTCTGCTGATTGACGTGTTCTATCAGTTGGGTATAGCGAAGCTCCATTATCCTTGCTAAGATATCTTAAGAAAAGCATCATTCCCCCTCCTTATTGTGCGGCTCTCATTCCACAGTCAGCGCTTACAGATTCTCTCTCTGCTACTTATGATTTTGAGCTTAGTGAATGGTTTCTATAAGATTTGTGCCTGTGTTTTTGTCTTTCTTAGATTTGATCGTGGGCGCCTTTGGGACAGGAAAAGTAGCTGTTTACAGGTACGTGGTTGGTGGTATGTAACCTTTCTCCTTATTGTTTCTGTCCATTATTAGTTTGGCTTTAAAGAGCATAGTCCAACTATTCATTCTAGAAAAAGTTTAGATGTTCCTTTTTAACGTCGAGGTATTTGTGGCTCACAACGTTTAAACCTTTCTCTCTTCCCTTTGTATTTCATTCTCATACTGCATGACCGAACTTCCAGACCCCGTAAGTACAACATTATATAAGATATGAAACTCAGCAGAGCTTATAAAATGACCACTTTTAAAATGCTGCATATGTGATTTCTTCTCTTTGCTTTGGGAGTGTATTGAAATGTTCCCTTGTAAATAGGGGTGCAGGGTGGGGCAATGTTACTGTTTACTTTCAGTTAGGGAATAGAACAAAGCAGGAATTGGTAGCCTCCCAAAGCAAGCTGAGAACTGTTCAGATATAACAGCTACAGATTCAAAGCCTCGCCATTCCCTGGCAATCTTGGGCAAGTTTCTAGAACTTTCTGAGCTTCTGATTCTTATCTGGAAAGCAGGACAAGGCTTACTTTCTAAAGTTGCTTTTGTTAAAAAGATTCAGTGAGAATATTCATGTGAAGTGTACAGAATAGTAACTGGTACATGGTGCCCAACCCTTTAGTTTCTTAGACACCATAAAGTCAGGCGGGCTGTCCAGACAAAAGGCCAAGAGCATCCCTGGGGTACCAGGCATGAAATGTAAACTTAGTCAACTCCCAGAGGGATTCTAAGGTTAGCTTTCCTCAAATAGGTAAGATTTTCTTCTTCAGCAAACTCAAGAGGGGCTGATTGATACCATCCACTGCCCACTTGTGGTTCCAGAGACTCAGAACCACAACTCACCAACTCCCCAAGTGTTGAAAGTGTGGGGCTTGGGTGTACGGTGGTTATACAGGTGCCACTCAGAGCTGCTGGAGTGAAACCAACTCAGAGCCCAGCTGCCACGCACCAAATCCACCACTAATTTTTTTCAAGGTTGTATTTTCAATGCGCTGCCCCCAGCCAATTACTGAACACAATAAGAACATAAATTGAAGACCTATTTGGGGAAACAGGAAACTCCTCTCAAGGGCAACTTTGGTTCAAGGCCTCCACCTTGCTCAGGCCTAAACTTTCTTCCCAGCTGTCCCTCCCTGCCTCAGTCCTCCTGGGGACAACAACTCCCAGCCTCCTTCAATTTCTCTCCTTTCCCTCCTCATAGGAGTTTGCCCCTCAGTGAATCTCTTGCATGTCTAATTCTATTTTCTCATCTCCTTTTCCCAGGTCTGGAACTGACACAATACTGAACACAAAATTATATTAACAAAGGACAGATAAGTAGCATAAAGGAGCTTAGCACAAATCCCAGGGGACTGTTTCACTTGTTTGGAGTAGTGCCCTACATGACATTCTGGCCTACGACTCATCCCTCCTTTCTACCCCATGCAGGGAAGTTACCGGACGTGGTATCATTTTGCCCTGTCATTTACAGACTGTGTCTCTCAGCTAAGTTGTCTTGGAACCAAGCTTTAACAATTGCTTTGTTCCTTCCCCCATGATTTACTCTCGCTCTCCTCTTTTTTTTCTTATCCTCACCTGGGTCGCTGAAATTGCATTTACTCTGTATCCATCTCAGTCCTCAAATTCAGCTGTATATTAGGATGTATAGTAGGACAGTTTGTTTAAAATGCCCATGCCTGGCCCTTACCACAGAGATGTTGGTTCAGGGAGCCTGGACAGGGAATTTGTTTCAGAGTTCCTTGGGTGATAATACGGTGCACTCAGGATTAAGGACCCCTGCTCTGGGTGAAGGATGGAATCATCCTGTAAACCCAACTTCATGTGTTTTGCTAAGCCCGCAACACATAGTTAGAAAATTATCACTAGAAATAAAAAATTATCGGTCAACAAGGCACCAAAATTGTGAAATTCAAGTACTCACAGACACAAGTGGCTGTTAAGATGACATATTTCTTCAGATTAACATAGAGATAGTCTAGGAGATAGAAGAGCAGTATTTCACAAGAATATTGTCACAGTACCAGGAGCCCAGGTGTCAGATAGCAGGTTTGTGACTGTGCCCCCCACCCCGGCATGCTTTCTTTGCGTTCACATGTTTCCAGGTGTGTTTGGAGGTCATGAGTTCAGCGTATTGCCCACCTATTCATGCAGGAAGTGGAATTCTTGGCACAAAGGCTGGGAATGTTGGTAATGGCCTCAGGGAGTGGAGTTTCACCTGCAGTGAAGTGGCCTCTGCCCATCGCTCTTATGGTCATGCAAACCCTGCATTTCCCCCCCTGCAGAGCGAGACCAGTTGTGACGGTGGATGCCGCCCTTGTGCTGCACCCAATGATCATCAATCTTGAAAATAAAACTTGCCAGATTCCAGACTCTATGACACCTGTGGCTTGGTGAGTTGGTCCAGCACTTCCCAGACTCTGATGTGAATTCACATCACTTGGGTACCTTGTGAAAAATGCAGACTTTGGGTTTAATAAGTCTGGCGTGGGGCTGGGGCTTTGCAGTTATATAACAAGTCCCATGAGGTTCCGGATGCTGCTGGTCTGCGGACCGAGTCTGAGCAGCAGGGTGTTACCTTTCCCTAAGAGCTATGAAGTGACTCTGTTAGTTACCTATCAGTATATTATACCACCACCTTTCTAAATATTCAAGCTTGGGTTAAATTACTCAGTTTCCTGTGCTGGCAACAGATGTCGGTTCTGTAACTTAGCAGGCACAGCTAGACAGAAAGTGAACTTTATACAAGTAGAGATTTTTGCACCCTCAACTGTATTTTCGTGGCCATGATTAACAACAGCGGTAGAATGATTCCTTTGCTTGGACTGTGTCAGTCACCAGAAGGGAGCACAACATGGAACTTGATTGTAAAACAGCTAAAGAAAACACCACTTTGTTCCCCAATATGGCGGTCCTCAAAGGTCAGAAGTCATTATATTGGCTAAGACCATCAAGGTGTAGCCTCTGAAAAGTCAACAAATTCTTGGGGTGTTTGAGATTTGCCCAAATCTTCCGGGAGATATGGTCTAACTCAGACATTATGTCTGGTTCCTGAGAATGTCAGCATTGCAGAGCAAACCAGTCTTGACCCAGAGAAGTTATTTCCAGCCAATTTTGGCATGTTTTCGATGGCCTCTTGACAGGAGCTCATATTGGAGTCAAAGCTTTTGAGGTGGTGGGTGGGAGAGAGGGGATAAGATGGACCCTGAAGAATTCTTTGAAAAACACATCCTATTGCTGGGAGCTGGGGGTAAAGGGGTAGGAGTCGGGTCCTGTCCTTTAACAGCTTTTGAAAGTAGATGGGAAATGCTTTGGGCACATTTCTAAATGGCTTTAAACCATAAAATAGTATAATGAAAACATGATCTGAGAAAATATTTGACAGAGCCAGCATTTTTCTTACCCTGGCATGATTAAATGAACAGCAAATGAACCGTGAGAGCCCGTACATGATCACGAGTATTAAAACATGAGTATTTCCCACCAAATGGTCTCGTGTTCACACCTTCAAAACTGAATGGATGTCTAGGCTGAATCTTTTTATGTGTATGTGACAGATTCTGGTATAGAATGTTTTTGTTTTGAATTAGATAATTTTTTCTAAGGGTTTTTAGTTTGATGGATATTTTTATAAGTGTGAAGTGGTTTTAACAGATTATGGGATCTGTTTGATTTTTTGGAAAGAATATTACTTTTTTTTTTTTTTGAGACAGACTCTCAAGCTGTCTCCCTGCATAGAGTGCTGTAGCATCACAGCGCATAGCAACCTCAAACTCTTGGGCTTAAACGATTCTCTTGCCTCAACCTCCCAAGTAGCTGGGACTACATGTGCTGGCCACAACACCCGGCTATTTTTTGGTTGCAGTTGTCTAGCTGGCCCAGGCCAGGTTTGAACCTGCCACCTTCAGTGTATGTGGCTGGCACCATAACCACTGTGCTACAGGCACCGAGCCAAAATATTACTTTTTAACAAGAAACTGTCTTGCTTTTCACAAGCCATTTTCTTGTTGTGTACATTAAATCATACTGTTAAGATAAAGTACAATTTGATATGTAGACAAATGTATAATATATGTCTTTATAATTATTTTATTCTATTGTTTGTGTTTTTTGAAATACATTTTATTTTCACATGCAAACGTTTCAAATGGTGCCTCAGAATATCAGAAGATAGAAAGTGGATGGTTTAGTCTAGAATATGTTGAATGTGTTTCTCTGACTTTTTGAAAAATTTTTTTATTCCAGGAATTTAGCTTAGTTTTCCCAAAATGCTTGAAAGGCCTCTGTTTATTTTCTTTAGTGCTATTTTTGTCTATATTTGATACAACCTTGTATCGTACATCTGAAAACTATTATGTAAACTCTAATTGGCAAAGAGTTCTTGATTTCCATCAATGTGAGTTTATAAAGTATCTTCTTGATATTTCTAAGTTAGAAAAAGGAAAAAAAAAAGCCAGCTCAAAACATGTTAATACAATTGCTGACAATCAGACAAAGAAAAACTATTGAGTGGAAATTTTCATTTTACAAATGCAAAAGTCAATCATTATTCACTTATCAAACCTAAGAACTTTCCAGGTACGACTTTTATATAAAATCTGGCATGTGCTATCATGGAAGTCGGATTGAATTGGTGGGAATGAGAAAAGAACGACTTTGAACTTCTATGTCACATTTCACATCTAGCTCATTCCCTGCTCCTCACACTTGGCCATGAGTGCAGTCACGTAACAGAATCATCCCCCAGCTGTGCTTCTACTGAGACCAAGTGTGTCATCTTCTCTTCTGACCATATGGAAAGCACTATTCCCAAATAGTTTTATTTAGAATTTATGTGCCAAGGGGCTTGGGTTGATTTTGTGGCTTTTGGTCTACACAAATCTATTTAGACAAATAAACCATACTGAGTATGACAAAAAATTCCAATTTGAAATTTTAATTGTAATTCAGTAAGAGTCCACAGCCTCCCACAACAGCCCAAGTGCACTTGGTCATCAGGTGTAGCTCTTCAAGGGGACCTAATTCAATTATACATCTATGTGCATCTCACTTGATATTGTAGGTTAGATTCATATATAATATAAAATATTTTTCTCACTTGATATTGTAGGTTAGGTTCATATATAATATAAAATATTTTTCTAAGTTCAGAATGAAGATGTCAATCAACTACTATGAAATTTTGAAATTTTCTTCCTAGAAAATTTCTAAAGATATCTATAAACTGGCCTATAGATGTCTTTAGAAAGAAAGACATCTATAAACTGGTGGGTTTAGGTCAGGGAGCTATTATCAATAATTCAGGAAGTTGTCGCAGTTAAACTTGTGTGAAAAAGTTAAGTCATCCAGTAGTGAATGTTATTAAAGTAACTGAAAAGGGGGACTAAGTAGGAATATAGATTTATACTGACATATGATTCACAAATCAAGAGTAACCTGCCAGCTATACCATCATGAATCAACCAAATACCTTCTCACCAAGAGGAAGTGGTGTTTACTTTCATAGTTTTGATTTATTCCTTGTTCAAAAATTGTATCACTTTTAAATAGTTTGTCTTAAAAGGTCCTCTGTCTGAAATGATTTTGAGATGTATGTGTGGATCATTTCTTTACGAACAGGAGTTTATCTTATGAGAGTCAATGATCTTTATCTACTCAGTGTCATGGTAAATATATTAGAAAGGTTAGTGAATGATTTTTACACATAGCTAGATACTACCAAAAGAGCTGGATACAGAAAAATTCTAAGTTTGAAAGCCAGACTGAACTATAAAATTGAAAGATGTGATTCACTATGGGTCTTTCCTGAATAATTCTAATTGAAGTAGGAATGGATTGGAATTTGTGATTTCTCTGGGGAAGTGGAATAAACACTTGTAATAGCACAGACATTTCAGGAAACTTTTGGCTTAATGGTATGTGGCAAATTATTTACCCTGAAGGGAGATGTTGACTGAGGTCACGGTAGATAGATGAATCCCAGATGTGACACTTTTTCATTATGTTTGACACCGGAAGCTGACACATAATTAAAGTATGATTAGGGATTATTTACTCCTTTTGAATTCTGTAGAAATAGTCGAATCGTGCTATACTATTTTACTAGTAAAAATTTTAAGACTGTCATTAAATCATACTCAAGTTTTTTTTACTTTCTTGGAAATGTGAAAAGGCCTCATCTCTCAGGCTGACTGTTAGGGCTTGGGATTTTTTAGGAAGGAGGCAAGCACACTGATTCTGCAAAGTCAGAGACAATGGGCCGTTTTCCATTCTTCCCGTGGCCACAGACCAGAGCCAAGTGCAGGTCACCTTACGGGCCAGGGCAGACATCTCCTTGGATTGTGGTTAGGTCACATTCAAGGCAGAGCTATAAACCATCACTCACGGGCATCTCCCGTCTCTTTCTTATCTTTAAACCCACATCCAATGCCCACCTAGTTTGAGAGAACTCTTTTAATCCCTTTATTTTCTTATTTTCTCCCGTTCCCCTCTTCCTCTCTCTACCTCCAGGCTTTGAATTTTTTTAACTTAGCATACACAACTAGACCCCTACCTAGCAAGTTTCCACCACGTCCATCCACCACGCTGCATTATACTGAATTTCTTCAGGTCTCTCAAATGGGGCCATGTTCTCACCTCCCAAGTTTTACCTATAGCTATTTTCCTGCTGCCTAATTCTTCCTTCCTTGACACCTGGAAAATACTCAGGTATTGTTGAAAAAAGGCAGAAGGTAATTAATTAATTGACTAACTCAGTTAATCTCTTATAATGTTTTTAACTGTTACCTTCTATATATAGCACACCCTCTGTAAGTTGACCACCCAATGTAACAATCTGGTCAACATACAGACGTGGTCAACAGGGGGAACAAGGCCTACTGTGTTGATATATAACTATGGTGCATGTGGGTCTATGAAAATTAGGTCAACTTAAGGAGCCGGTCGACTATGGAGGTTCTACTATAATAATAATGTCACCTGTCTTATTTGTATTACTATTGTAGAAGTTGTGTGTGTGTGTGCATGATTAGAAGTATGAAAAAATGATGCATTCATTTCATCGGGGATGAGATAAAGGAAGATTTCTACTTCAGATTCCAAACCTTATTAACTAATAAATTATTGGCTGTTATTTTCCATAGCTTTTCTTTAAGAGTGTGTGCGTCTGTAGCAGGCCAGAGCATTCCAGACACAATAGGTGAGCACGTTTTCATTTGTACACTCCTCTACTATGCTAAGAAATGGGAACGGTAACCATTTCTCTATACAGATCCTTTAAAACTCAAGTGATTTATTCATGCCGAGAGTCCTATTGCCTATACGGAACCGTCTACATAAATATCATTTCCCTAGTTGGTAATAACATTATCTATGAGAATGTGACAATTTATGTAAAACCATTCTGAAAATATTTTAGCATGGAGGGTATTTTATAAACTTTTTTCCACTCGTGTATCATGTTTGATTCTAACAATAAGAAAATATTTTCTGAATAAGCAACTTGAAATGGGAATTCACCTCTCTGATGGAGCACTGTGTTCACTGAATACATTTCTTCCCCTGATTATACTTACTTGAATTTCTGTCCTTTAGCTATGGTGGCTGAGGTGCAATTAGATTCCCTGAAACAAAAAGGAGCCATCAAACGAACCCTCTTCCTGAACAACCATCAGTCCCATCACGTCTTCGCTCTTGAGATAAAGAGGCAGAAACCCCGTCAGTGCCAGGATTTTATCGTTTACCTTCGAGTAAGTGTTCCAGAAATGCCTCTTCTGGACTTTCATATTCACATCCAAATTCCACCCATTTTTCTCCACTTAACCATCCTATTTGTCTCCATAGATCCCCATCAGTTTATTTCCATTTTCCTTGGAGGAAACTTGATTGTAAGGTCAAACGCTCTCTTCTTGACCTTGACTTCAACCAACCTAATGATGTGTTGCTATGAACTTCTAAGGCTTCTGTCTGTTTTGAGCAGAATCCTTGCAATAGCTCTCAGCTCAGATGGTTTTCATTTCTCTTCGCCTCCTCCCTCCCAAAACATAAAAGTTCAGCACAATTTATTTGAATTTTTGTCCTATGTGAGTATGTCTTGTTAGATTTTATCAACGTGCCTTGCAGAACCATCTCAGGAAAACATTTAGTCACTCAAAGTTTTATTAAAAGTAATTTATAATGTTTTTAAAAGTAATGCATTTTTTCCAATAACGCCTAAATCTACCATGAAATGTAAACATTGAAACTACTTATAACGCTATTATTTTTCTTTACCTTGCCAGTTGTTAGGTGTGATGACCCATTCTCGCTTTCCCTCTTCCTTTAAGGAACTTCGTTAGCAAGGGGAACCATAGTCACACTCAAGAGTGAGAGGTTAGGCACGTGACTCTTGGGTCTTGACAGACATGCAGCTGAAGGACGGCCTGTCCTCTGTGTCCTTAGTGCCTTCCGTTTGGTGTTCAGCCCTGTCCCCTGGAGGAGTTCTGTTTCTTTTTCTGAGGGAACTTCAGATGCACTGAAGGTGTTTTGAATATCAGACAAGCAAGGGCTTAAAGCAGTGGTTCTCAACTCTCCTAAGGCAGTGACCCTTTAATACAGTTCCTCATGTCGTGATCCCAACCATAAAATGATTCTCATTGCTACTTCATAAGTGTAATTTTGCTACTGTTATGAATCGTAATGTAAATATCTGATATGCAGGATGTATTTTCACTGTTACAAAGGGGTCACGATCCACAGGTTGAGAACCGCTGGCTTAAAGAGTTGGTAAGAGAGGATGAGAACTGGGTTGTTTTCTTCCTCTGAGCCCAAGAGATTCATAAAGTCTATCAACCTCATTAAAAATCCAAATTCATTATGGTTTTCATGACACTAATGGTATATGTACTAAGTACAATCTTTTACTTTGAAAGTTGACCAATTCCACATGAGTGGCTGAAGGTCTGGACAGCCCACAGGTTACCTCCAGAAGCCTATTTCAACAAAGCCACGACTCTGAATGATTTCATCGCTGAACGTCTATTAATTGCACTGGCTACTATATCCCACATAAATCAGCGTGCATCTGAGCCCACTGCAGACATAATTGCTTCATCGTTCACTTTCACCAAGGAAGGTGTTGCCTGCCTCGCACAGGCTGACATCTTGCAGCTATTTCGTGCAGCCTCTCTTGAGTTTGTGATTATTTTTTCTAGGATGAAACTGAATTCCGAGATAAATTATCTCCAATCAACATTAGTTTGAATTACAGTTTGAATGAATCCACTTTTAAAGAAGGCCTGGAAGTGAGACCCATATTGAACTACTACAGGGAAAACGTCGTCAGTGAGCAGGTAGGTCACTGGCTGTCTTTGATGACCCCATCGCAAGCCAGCTCAGGGGTATCCTGTTCCCGGAGCCATAAGATGAAAGCCGGCTCTTTTTGTTTTTATTCCTTCATGCAGACATGTAACATTTGGGAGTTTTTTCCTGACATGTTTCCTGAAACACTGCATCATTGTGTTTTTCGGAAGCCCTTCCTCTTGTGCAACCAAGATTTAATTTGTTCAAAATGTGCCTGTAATCGAAGCAAGACAGCCTGTGATCCTCCAAACATTCCCAGAATAGCATTCTTTACAGACGTTTCGGAATGCATTGGAGTTGGGATATCACGGAAACTTAACCTATCTTACACGGGAGGTCACCGTGTAACGTAGGTTAGAGAGCTGGGTAGAGTCCTGCATCGTGAAATGAAGCCCTTGGTTTGATTTGTAGCATCGTTCAGAATTGTCAAGAGAAAGGGTGGGATTCAGGTTTTCCCAAGTTGTTCCTCATGCCTGTTTGTGCTACACAGGCTCACATCCTGGTAGACTGTGGGGAGGACAACCTCTGTGTTCCTGACTTGAAGCTGTCGGCTAGACCGTAAGTCTAAATAAATAAACACATGCATTATGTCTAATGGAATACAGGTGTTCATTTAAAGCTTTTTAAAGGAGAAGGTGGGCACTTCTACTGACAATAAAAACAAAAACATGCTGCAATGAAATTCTTGAGCATGGCTACACTTTGGGTGAGCCTGTGGTTGGGTCAATTCTTTGTCATTGGCGTCGAGTGATACACCCTAAGATTCTGCCTGGGCCATTTCATCTTTCAGCAAAAGCAGGGGGAAAATGTTTTAGTTAAAAGTAAACTCATCTGTGGGGTGGCATGGGTTATATTTACCCACTTCCACTGAGTAGGCAAAGGCTGGTTCCAGTGACACCTTAACCAAACTCGTTTTGACAGCACCCCATGACTAGGTCACCCTTAAAACTGTCAAAACAACATTAATTTTAATTTACTGAAAAAAGATAGCTTACATGACACTTTACAGAGTATAGCAGAAATTGTCACAAAATCAGAGAAGGAACAACAGGCTTCACAGTTGCTGGCGATGGGGAGTCTGAACCCAGGGCTGGGATTTGTACTACATCATGTTAATGAAAAAATACAGAACTGGGATGTAAACCATCAGTGGTAGAAAAGGCAGATTCAAGCCCTTTTCCATCCCAAGAACTACTTCACTGCCAGTCTTTGGAATCTGCTTCTTGGTAGAACTGCTCAAGGAAGTTTTTCCCAAATTTCATAATTTCTCAAATGTCAAAGGCAATCGCTTTGAGTGAGGCTCAAAAGTGGAATGGGCATTTCCAAACGCTGATTTGATTTGTAGTTCAAAGTGAATTAGATTTCCTCAAAAGACCTCAAAATGCTCCAGCAGCTATTTAAGATCTAATTCTATCTGCCTGTTTCTTCCTTCTTATTTTCCACTCTGCATTACCCTCTCCCCTCCCTGCTTCCTAAATTCCTCTCTTCCTTTCTTTTTCTGTCATTCATTTTCTCTTCAGTGTGTGTTTCCAGGGATGTCCTGACACTGCCCCTTTCTGGCTTGTAAAAGCCAACTGTAAATTGGCTGTAAATTGCAGAAATCTCCTTAGATGCTTACGCATACTGGTAGCTTGAAATTGACCACACTGGGTGGATTTACACCATTGAAATAGGAAAATGCTATACATCAATATAATTTTTTTTTTTGAGAACTGGTTGTTAAATATTTACCAACACACCACCTTGATTCTTCAACCCTTCTTATTCAGAGGGTATTTTCTGGACGCTTCCCATTATCTCTTCATGATAATCCATCTTCTTTTTTTGGTCCCATCCTGCATTTGCCATCCTCCTAAATAAATCCTCTTTGCCATCCTCTTTTCCTCCTAGATAAATCCTCTTGCATTTGCCATCCTCTTTTCCTCCTAGATACATCCTTAAAAATTTTTTTTCATGAACCAGAGAAGTGGAGTTCCCTAACAATTCTTTTGAAACCGCATTTTCAGAGATAAGCACGAGGTAATCGCTGGAGACGACAATCATCTTATGCTCATAATAAATGCGAGGAATGAGGGGGAAGGCGCCTACGAAGCAGAACTCTTTGTGATGATACCAGAAGAGGCAGATTATGTCGGCATTGAACGCAACAACAAGGTAAGCGCCTGCAGATTACTCCAAGTACAGAGCTTGGTGTAGTTGTGAAGTCAAAGAAACATGAAGTAGGACCATTTTAGGCAAGTGTTTCTAAATAAGAAAGAGCAAAATGGCGCCTTCCTTAGTTAAATCGTGACAGCAGGGAGCCGAGAAGGGCAATGGGATTGCAATAGTCTTTCTTTGCTACAGAGCAAAGGCAAATTGGCAAAAGCAGCGGTTCTCAACCTGTGGGTCACGACCCCTTTGTAACAATGAAAATACATCCTGCATATCAGATATTTACATCACAATTCATCATAGTAGCAAAATCACAGTTAGGAAGTAGCCACGAAAATAATTTTATGGTTGGGGGTCACCACAACATGAGGAACTGTATTAAAGGGTCACGGCATTAGGAAGGTTGAGAACCACTGGGGTAAAGACTGAGGGCTGACGCCAGAAAGAGGACAGAGCAGGCCAAAAGAAGCCGCTTACCAGTGTGATGGAGCAGCTGAATTCCCAAGCTCATTCCTTTCCCTCACTGGCCTTTCTAGCCTGTGTTGAGTTCCTTTAAGTTTCAAGCAGTAGTAGGAGGCCTGGGTTTCATTACTGGTCAGGGGAGAAGCTCCAGACGGTCTCTGCTGAGCGCTGATAACAGCCGGTAAGGGAAACAAGTTCATTTTTCTTCTGTCTTGGTCTACCTCATCAGAATCGTGACCAGGAAAAGCCTGGCCATCCTCATTTGCCAGTCCCCAGTGCCACTATTTATTAAAATGACACCAGTGCTATGTATAACCTTTCCTTTTATTATCAGAGCCTGGAGCTTCCTACTCTCAGTATCCTGAAGTTCTACAATGCTCCTAGTCACTTGGTCTAGAAAACCATTATAAATGCCTGGAGAGAGAGAGGTCCTTAGTCTCAGAAATATATAGATCACAGCGGTAGAGACCAAGTTTCACGTTTCTTTCACGGGACTAAGAGCATCATGGGTGCACCTTAAATATTTGCTGATAATTTGGTTAGTTAAGTAAAATGGATTAAATGTCTTCTATTTTCTAAATACTGCATCCCCTGAGGACCTTGATTAAATATTAGAATACTGAACATTCTAATGATTGAACTTTGTAACAAAATGCAATTCCCCCAAAGAGATGTTAACGAACTGTTGTGATGTTGGTGGTTTTGAAGCATATTTAGGGAAGATAAAATTCTCCATTCACACCTCTAGTCTCATGGGATTTTGTTTTAAATTATCTTTTCGGTAAAAAAAAAAAAAAGAAAGAAAATTTAAATGAGTAATAAACATGTATCTTGACAATCATTTAAAATTATTAATTTATTTTGCCAGGGCTGGGCTTGAACCTGCCACCTCCAGCATATGGGACCGGTGCCCTACCCCTTTGAACCACAGGCACCGCCCAATCATTTAAAATTATTAAGTGCAGCTTGGCGCCTGTGGCTCAAGTGGCTAAGGCGCCAGCCACATATACCTGAGCTGGTGAGTTCGAATCCAACCTGGGCCCTCCAAATAACAATGACGGCTGCAACCCAAAAATAGCCAGGCATTGTGGTGGGCACCTGTGGTTCCAGCTACTTGGGAGGTGGAGACAGGAGACTCGCTTGAGCCCAGGAGTTGGAGGTTGCTGTGAGCTGTGATGCCACAGCACTCTACCCGGGGGATAGCTTAAGGCTCTGTCTCAAAAAAAAAAAATAAAATTAATTAATTAAGTATGTACTGAACAGAGCTATAGAAAAATATCTCCAAAGTCATCCAATTTGTATATTAAATACGTATGTCGGTCATATCTCAATAAAATGGTTTTAGAAAACATCCAAAAATGTTCTAATTCTTCCATGTTAAGTGGAAAAATCATTCCACTTCTCAGGAACGTTTGTAACTCTCCAGCCTATTTTTATTACTCTTTGATTGCAAACATGAGAATCAGTTTAAATCTTAATTTCTCTAGTGAATGGTTTATAACCATCCTGTCTTCTTTTTACTTTAATTATGTGATTTTAGTCTCATTTCTCTGTAAATTACTTTAAGATTTAAAAAATGAGAATGACTGAAGCACTTAAGTTACAAAGATGATGATTAATAATTTTTTTGAATTTAAGATGTTATCTCATAATAAAATCTCTGCCGGCAAAAGAAAAGAAAGAAAAATATCACCTAAAATACTCTAGGTGAATAATCAATAAACAAACACAAAAAGAAAGCTCAAGTATGTAACATTTAAAAAGTGTTTCAGGATTCCATTTGTATTTTTATTTCAATTCCCCTGTTGGGACTCTAACCCTGAGTTTGTTAATGTAAGCTTCTATTCCAGAAGGTTCTTCTCTCAGCAAAATATCCACTTTACTGTTCACTTTCTTGCATGGAAAACATGGGCAAGCCCTTATCATTCTATCTTTGGCCATAAACATTCTAACAGACATTATCCATAATCTCAAACAAGCCCTTCACGATATTTTTTCCCTCCATCAATTTCCCTTGGGCAGAGACGTAGCTCCGTCTTTGAATTTTCCATGGCTCAGCCACATTCCAATTTCTTCTTTGTTTTCAAGCAGTTTGAGGTTTGTGTACATTTTTATTGAAACTCAGTTCAAGTTGGTTTTTTACAAACAATTTTTTTTTTTTTTTTGTCTCAAGGGGAAAAGTCTTAGGAATTATCTGATGGCAAGTTGTGCTGTTCTTAGGTTGAGAACATTCATCTTTCAGAACACAGAGATGTTAATCATCTCTTTAGAAACCAGGATGGAGCCAGTCTCTGTAGTTCCCTTCAGTGACCTTCCGCCTCAGTTTTCCTAGGAGTAAAAGTCTAGGTGCTCTACCTTGATTATTTGCATCATCATCGTTATTATTTTGGGGAAATATGCAACATAAAATGTCTGATTTTAACTATTTTTAAGGGTCCTCTTCAGGGACATTACACCCACATGGTTGTGGACTATCACCATTACCCGTCCACAGAATGTTCTTATCATCCCAAATGGGAACTCTGTACCCCTTAAAAATAATTCCCCATTTTCCCCTCTCCCAGGGTCCAGGAAAGCGCTGTTCTACTTTCTGTCTGGATGAATGTGGCTGTTCTAGGGATGACATCCTCATCCCCCTTCAGTCTCTCACAGCCCTTCCCAACACGTCCATAACTAGACCTTGGTCTTCCCACACTCATGCCCCTCTTGCCTAGATCTGCTATCTCCAGCATCCCTGTGGTTTCTTTCCTTTTTTTTCTTTGTTTTTCTTTGAGACGGAGTCTTACTTGTCACCCTTGGTAGAGTGCCCTGGAGTTACAGCTCACAGCAACTTTAAACTTTTGAGCTCAAGCGATTCTCTTGTCTCAGCCTCCCAAGTAGCTGGGACTACAGGCACCCACCACAATGCCTGGCTATTTTTAGAGACCAGGTCTCGCTCTGGCTCAGGCTGGTCTCAAACCCATGAGCTCAGGCAATCCACCTGCTTCGGCCTCCCAGAATGTGAGGATTATAGGCATAAGCTACTGTGCCTGGTGATTCCCCAGGTTCTAAAACTTGAAGTGAGTTCTGAGTCTTTCTAGTTCTACCTTCTCTCCAGCCATGTGCCACTGTCACAGCCTTCGTCCAGGCTAGCATGGTCCTTTGCCCAGATCATATCAACAGTCTCCTGCTCCATCTCGCCTTTTCTCTGCCTGCAGCCTCTTTCCTGCACCTTTGTTAATGCAAATCTGAATATGCCACTCTTGCTTATAACTGCACCAGCTCACCATTGCTTTTAGGATAAAGTCCAGGTCCTTCAGGTGCCCATGGAGTGCTTCATTACCTCGCCCCTGCTCACCTTTCAGCCTCATGGCTGGTTGTTTATTTATGTCCTTTACCCCATACCCTCAGTTCCAGCCCAACTGAATTTCCTTCCAGTGAATGTAATGCCCATCTGCTCTCAGCAGAGATAGCCTGCTCCGGCTGTTCCTTCTTCCCAACACACTAACTCTACTCCCTCCTCCTGTTCATCTATCTTACCTTATTCTATTTCCTTTTACTCATCCTTCAAATATTAGCTGAGGCTTGATAGTAGTCAAAACTGTTTATGTGGCTGGGCCCAGTGGCTCACGCCTGTAATCATAGCACTCCGTGAGGCCAAGGCAGGAGGAGCCCTTGAGCTCAAGAATTCAAGAGCAGCCTGAGAAAGATCCAGACCCTGTTTCTGCTAAAAACAGAAAAAAATAGCCAGGTGTTGGGGAAGGTGCCAACTACTCAGAAGGCCGAGGCAGAAGGATCACTTGAGCCCAGAGTTTGAGGTTGCTTATGAGCTAGGCTGACACCATGGCACTCTAACCTGGGCAACAAAATGAGACTCTATCTCCAAAAAACAAAAGGAAACTGCTACCATTTATTACATAATTGCTATGGGCTGGGTAATGCTCTAAGTTCTCGTATGTATTTAATTTATTTAATCCTCATGACAGCCTCTTGGAGAAACTACTCTCATTGCCCTATTTTATAGATAAGAAGAAATTAACATGCCCAAGATCATACAGTTATTATGTAACAGAAACAAGATTCCAACACCAGCTGTTAGATCAGGCCTCCCTCTGATCACTGATCTGCACTTCCACCAGTTTAGATACCACTTTTTCTAAGAAGCCTTCTCTGATTCCTTGAATCTGTGCATATTTTCCTTTTTCTTTGTCAGTATTTATTTCTCCTTCCATAAAACATACTAACCTCTACTGAAAATGTGTGTTTCCAATGCTTGTTACAATGGCTTATAAATTACTTGGTACAATTGTTATAATAAGTAAAAATTCAGTAGGGAGAAGTGGTTTTGTTTATCAGACCCTGGTAAATAGCAGTTAATGTTTTTAGTGAATGAATAATCCTCCAAGAGTTATAAATGGATTAGACCAAGAATATCCCTGGAACTTCAGAGGAAAATAATCTAGAAATATCTGGGAAAACAGACATTGTTTCACAAGAGAGAGGAAATAAAGGTTAAAAAAAGAAGAAGACAGAGGGGGTGTAAGAGGGTGAAAAGATCTTTGATTGGTGCCAAAGAACTATTTCTGGAAAGCTGGAAAAAAATGTACATAGAATTTTCAACCTTTAGGTAAGATAAAAATACTTGCTATAGAAACTTAGTCCTTGAATTGTGTTCAAAGGGCACATGGGTGCCTTCAAAAGTTTTTGTTGGGTTCTTCTTTTCCTTTTTTTTGTGATTGAGTTAGTAAACCCAACACAAAACATCTTTGAATTATTAGGATTAGTCATGGGTTCTTAAGAAGTTGAATAGCTCTTCCCCTAAGCAGCCGGAGGTGATCTATGAAAATGGTTCTCTATTCACTTCACCCAGAAAACCCCACAAAGTCAGGCAAATCAAGAGGCTCAAACCTTCATGTTCACTTTAAGAACACACATGAACCTGCCCAGGCCATCAAGGGTGTGCATATATGAAAAACATCCTTCAAGTATCTGAAGGATGTCACTTAAAGAAACAGTGTATACGATTTCGCTGTTACAATGGTGGAGTTGGTAGGTGTGCCCAGGCCAAAGTCGGGGCTGGACACCAAAAAGAGTGCTGAATTTTTGCTGTTAAGGGTTTAGATGTAGATTCTCTGGTCATCCAACATATCCAAGTGAACAAAGTACCTGAGATGTGTCACCAAACTTACAGAGCTCATGGTCACATTAGCCCATCCATGAGCCCCCCTTGCCACATTGAGAAGATCCTTACTGAAAAGGAACAAATTATTCCCACACCAGAGGAGGCAGCACAGAAGAAAAAGATATCCCAGAAGAAACAAAAACTTATGGCATGGGAATAGATGTAACATAAAATAAATGCAA
>CAUYQV010067193.1:0-23795 GCA_963574575.1 Galagoides demidoff
TGCGTGTGCATGTGTGTGTGTGAGTGTGCACACGTGTGTATGTGAGTATGTGTGTGTGTGAGTGTGCACATGTGTGTATGTGAGTGTATGCGTGTGCATGTGTGTGTGTGTTTGCACATGAATGCTCCTAAGCACACACACATGCACATGTGCGTAGATGGGTCCAAGAGATAAATTCCACAAAGCTCCCCATGCAGAGCCCCTCCCCCACAGCCAGCCCACTCTGATAAGTGAAGAGGGACATACATCTGGTTTCCCAGAGGATGAAATATTTGCCTGCTTACTGTTAGGAGATAGGAAACCAAATGAATCATCTCCTGGAGCTGTTTTCTGCTCTTAGGAGGGTGGCTCTGGGTTTCTAGGACAGAAGCCTTGCTTTAGGCAGAAAACCTCATTAGTTCTCCCAATTCCACTGGTCTTCCTGACACCTTGTGTATTTTTCCAAATTGAATAGGACTGCCTGTGCGTGTGTGTGTGCGTGTGTACAGATTTCATTTTGCGTTTCTGTGCTTCTGTCCTCACCTTAGCCAAGTAGGAGGAAGAATAATTTTTTCTTGCAGATGGGCACTGCTTTTTTTTAGCCAATAAATTTAAATCAGGAATTGAAAATCATATATAATTTAATAATTGTGTGTGTCCATCTTAGACCAATGCCATCAAATATTTATATGACATATAATATTGATGCTCTTAATTTATATCTCATCCAAAAAAAAATTCTTATTTTTTAGCCAAGAATAATATGGCACTTCCTAGATACCAGTTAATATTTCAAGTACTTGACAAATGTTAACTCAAGGTCTCCCACATCAGTCTGAGAAGATATTATCACCTCTACTTCACAGATAAGGGAAAGTGGGCCAGAGGCTCACTACCATGCCCAGAGATACAGAGTTAGCAAATTGTAGAGCTGGGATTCAACCCTGTACAGGCTGGCTTCATTAGATTGTAAAGTAGTAATTAAATCAAGTTTCCTGAGTTTGTAAACAAATCCAAATGGAACTGGAAACCATAATAGGCAGAATAATACCCCTTCCAAGATGTCCACATTCTACTTCTTAGATCATGTGGCTGTTAAGTTCCATGGTAGAAAGGAGCAATGATAAAACAAAAGTTACTAATCAACTGACCTTCAGATGTAGAAATTAGTCTGGATTATCAGGTGGTCCCAAGGTAATCAGAGGATCCTTGTAAATAAAAGAGAGAGTGAAGAAGGTCAGGGCTGGAGAGGGAGATGTGAGAATAAAAGTAGAGGTCAGAATAAGCTGGAACCATGAGACAGGGGGAGTGGGAAGCTTTCAGAACCTGGAAAAGACAAAGTAAAGGGGCTTCTCCAAAGATTCCAGAAGGGAGACATCCCTGCAGCTCGGCTGTAGACTTCTGTCCTCCAGAACTATAGTACATGTGTCTTGTGTTACGCTCCTGTGTATGTGATAATTTGTCACAGCAGATTAAAAAAAAAACTAATACAGAAACTACTAATTATCTCCACATGTGCTCAAGTTAACAACACAGAACTCAGAGTTCAGGTTTACCATTCACTAGTATATGAGTCTCAAGCATTTATTTAATCTTTGTGAGTTTTTCTGTGAGCTTTTCTGTAGAATGGAGAGTTGTTTCTATTTTATATGATTGTTGAGGCTGGCTTGTGATGACGTGAAACATGGCACTGACTAAAGCTCAACTTTATCTTTTGAGTGAGTTTTACTCTGGAATGGTGAAGAAGGTTAAACTAGCGAGCATATCCTGAGTAATGTTAAAATAGAAGCAAACGTAAAACATCTGCAGAACACTAAAATACAGCATAACCTCAAATACTAGCTCTGCCGATGATGGTCATTACCAACAGACTATTAGTGGGTGAAGGAAGGATTTATTCAGATACTGCCATGGCCACTGAAAAGTATCTGATGACAGTGTCATGATCAGAAATGGACTAGACTGTAAAGTCGAGTCCACCACAGACTAGTTGTCTACCATGGAGAAAGTTTCACCAACTGTCCACTCCACCCCCTACCTGTAAGTAATGGAGCCATTTTGGAATCTATCACTATTATCCCAAACCAGTGTGGCCCTTACATGTGTTATATTTTCTCAGTAACACAGACTACCTAGGAGTCCTCAAAGTCATAATAATATGTAGTGATTCTGACAAAACAGTCATTTACAACTACATCCATAGCTGGAAAAGAAAGCATTAATAGGATGCTGAACTTTGAGATTACCATGAAAAGTGGCCGCCATTATAACCCAGCACGGATCTATCAATAGCACACCTCATTAATACAGCCAGCTGGTATTGATTTCCAGGAGAGCAATTACAGGCTAAAATGACAGCCTCATAACTGATCTGGCTCAGGGAGGAAAAGAAGAATGAAAATCAACCACCTTTCAACTCCTGGATCACTTTTGGACTATTTTTCCTATCAGTAACCTACATCGCTGGCTTAAAGTTCACCTTGAGTTATTTACAATGATAAAAAGGAGTAAGAGTGGCATCTGTGTCCCAAAGGAGTAGGGCACTGGCCCTATATGCTGGAGGTGGCGGGTGGTGGTTTCAAACCCAGCCCTGGCCAAAAGCTACAAAAAAAAAAAAGGAGGAAAAATGTGATTTTTAAAAAAAAATCTAAACAAATTTATCTCTAATGTTTATTTTTATATTATTTTGACAAATTTTATAATAATAAGCTATTCTAGAGAATATTAACCATTAAAATATTGGTAAATGGCTCCAGTTCCTAAGTTTCATTAGTGCTAATTAATACACTGAATGACTCATCCACCTATTACAAATAGAAAGTAACATATTTTTGTGTCCAGAATATTCAATTATGAAATGTTTACCCCTCAATTATGACTCCTAGTGAACATATCGTCAGGGACCTGGAAAAGCATCTTTGAATGGTGAGAAACTATATCTCTTTAATCATTACCATTGACGATAAGAATTAGAAGCAACGCTGTTGTACAAACGCCGGAATATCCCTTCCCTAGCAATTGAATCACCTTCTACTTCTACAATAAAAAAAATCAGGGTTATTTTTCATGGAATGTATTTTTTAAATTATAAATATACCACTAAATAAGACCAAACTATACTTTTTTAAATACAGTCATGATGCTGAATATTAAATGTATATAAACATAAAATGTGGCACATCCTGTATTAACTTAACAAATGTCTCCTTCTGGAGGGCTGATTACACATGGGTGCATATATGTGCTTATGTGTAGCAACAACAGCAGTAGTTACAGACAGAACACAAAATTTGTACCACAGTTTCATCTCATATAAAAAAAAAAAAGCAGGGTAATTATATTTGTTTGGTCAATCTTAACAACCAACTTATTTGATTATCCTGTGAACTCTGATCATACAGGCGGAGCCATAGTTCCTGTGAATGAAAGCCATAGTTAGTTAGCTATTGTCTTGAGCAAAAAGATTCCAATTGGCATGACCCTTTTTTCTCGAAAATGTCTCCCCTTTATAACATTTTCCTGGTGTACCAGTTGTGATGTAACTGTCGACATTAAGGATGAACCAATTCCCTGGAAAAGTATGAATTTCCACAAAAGTTAAAATTGATAAATACTAAAATCAGTGGGAGAAAAATTATCTGACTCCAAATTTGTATTAATCAAAGTGGTCGTTTCTTATATATGTTCACATTCTTCCATAGTTCTCCCTTGAGGAGGTTAAGCTTACCTGACTCTCCAATTTCCCGATGTGATTTGGACTCAGAGACCAGCTTCTAAGCACATAAAGAGAAAATAGAATGTTTCTAGGGGAGAAATGCCAGCTTAACCAAGTGATCAAGGGTTAACATTGTCAATCACTCTGTTGATAAATCTCGTATATGTGTTTCTATGTATGGGCAAAAAAGATAGAAGGCATTCTTCCCCCAAATTCATAACCTCACCTTACTATAATAATTTTTAAAATTAGTCAAATCCAATTCAAAAGATATTTTATAAAATGTTTTGTCAGTGTATTTTTAAAATGGCAAGGTTGTGAAAGAAAGGGAAGACCACTAAACCATCCCAGATTTGCCGAAATGAAGGAGACATTTCAGCATAATCCGAGGCAGGATTCTGGATTATGTTTTATAGAAGAGACAGGACATTAGTGGAAAAACTCGGGCAATGTAAACAAAACCTTGACTCATGCTAATGTACCAATGTTAATTTCTGAATTTTGTTCAATATACCATGATAACATCAGATGGTAACCTGAGATAGGTTGGGTGAATATTGTAAAGAATCCTCGTGCTATGTTTGTCATTTTTCATAAATCCTAAATTATTTTAAAATAAAACTTTAAGCACAGGGACAAAGCGAGTTTTAAGTAGAATAGCACAGGAAATCATTTTATAGTTTTCCACAGGTGTAGTCACACTTTTGTAAAGATAACAACTACGTTTTTGTCATTGCTTTGTGACAGAAACTACACTAAATGACTTAATTTAGTTTATACTTAGTATACACTACAGCACATACCTACAGTTATGGCCACACAGTGACCTTTTGGCCAAATCCAGACCACATTTACCACAGGGGGCCTGTAGGATTATAATACAATATTTTTACTTCACCTTTTCTATGTTTAAACATGTGTAGATACACAAGTCCTTACCACTGTGTTACAATGGCCTACAGTATTCCGAGAAGTAATGGTGCCTGGGTTTGTAGCCCCAGGAGCAAGAAACTACACGCAATGGCCTCAGTGAGTGGAGGCGACACCATCTCAGCTTGGGTAAGTACACCCCGTCATGATCACACAACAACAAACTCACCTCCCATGCCTTCCTAAGAACATAGCCCCACAGTTAAACAACACAGAACTGTAGTAAGACAGGTGCTAATAATTTTAGCCTAAGTAATAAATGAAGCAACATAAGAACTTGACCAAGTCTAGAAAATAAGGAGTCAAAGCCAACCTGACTGACTGTGGTGTGGGATTCTAATAAATTCATTACATCACTGTCAGATTTCATCTAAAACATATTAGATATATTTTTAAAATAATCAGTTACAACTACTGTAACAAATAATCAGTTACAACTACTTCATTTATCCTGTAAAACAATTCCATGGATTTGCAATCATTTTAAAGATGGAGACAATGAAATTTAAAGAGTTTTACCAAAGTGCCTTATTTTAAATACATACTGATGATAAAGCTAGCCTTTCAACTTTTGAAGCAATAAAATCATGCATTTTGCTCATAATTAACAGAAAGAGATTAGTTACCTCACTAAACTATTTTTATACATTTATAGAGATTGGGGTGGGCATGGGAACGAGAGCCCTTTTATTGCTAATAATTGATATGATCAAACCACTAAAAATAGTTGTTTACCTTAAACATTTAAAATAGAATTGAATCAAAAGAAATTTTATTAAATTTCAAATGTGGAAGTCACTGTGTGTTTGGAAAAAATAAATGAGACATCGCTGGTGAGTTAGTTCTTGCTGGGAAGTTATCACAGCAAATAAGTGACAAGATAAGGCTTAGGAGGGATGGTCAGAATCTATGCGGCACTGATAAAGAATTAAAAGGGACAAGGCAGGGGAGGAGCCCTGAGAACTTGCACTGAGGGTCACAGAGGATTTTGTAGTTACCTACCAAGTAGCAGACAGGCCTGAATGGTGGTTTTAAGTAATGGCTCGGAACCAGATGAACCTATAAAAATTTTATCCAGCCCTTTGAAGGCTGAAGGGAAGCTGAATCTGTGCCAATAACGAGGACACAACTGGCTTGGAAACTGAAGACAGGTCAACAGGTCAGTTCATGTGGGCATGGGGTAGGGGTGGCAGAGCCATGCCTAAATTAAAGGAAATAATGCAGCCAAACATCACCCAGAGCCTGGATGACAGGACGCTTATGAGTGTCAGCAGACAGACCTGAGCAGAGAAATAGTATCCACTTAGCCCTCAACACAACCGATTTACATTATTTCTCCTATTCTTTCTTTACCAGTAAAAATGTAAGTAATACTTACAGAATGTAAGTAAAAAATGTAAGTAATACTCTTCTAGTGTTTTTATAGTTTCATGTCTTAAATTTAAATCTTTTATCCAGTAAGAATCAATTTTTGTTAGTGGCGAAAGGTGAGGGTCCAATTTCAGTCTTCTACAGGTCACCAGCCCGTTCACCCAGCACCACAGCTTCATCTCATTAAAAAAAAAAAAAAATGCAGGGTAACTATTTTGTTTGGTCAATCTTAACCACCCAGCACCATTTGTTAAATAGGGAATCTTTTTCCCTATGTATGTTTTTGTTAGGCTTATCAAAGGTCAAATAATGATATGTGGCTGGGTTCATCTCTAGATTCTCTATTCTGTTCCATATTCCTACATCTCTATTTTTGTGTCAGTACCATGCTGTTTTGATCACTACAGCTTTGTAGTATAACCTGAAGTCTGGTAACAAGATGCCTCCTGATTTGTTTTTATTTCTAGGTAATATATTGGCTATTTGAGATTTTCTCTGGTTCCATATAAAATGAAGTACTATTTTTTTTTAATTCTCTAAAGTATGACATTGGTGCTTTGATAGGGATTGCATTCAATCTGTAGATTGCTTTGGATAATATTGAAATTTTAACAATGTTGATTCTTCCCAGCCATGAACATGGTATGTTTTTCTGTTTGTTAACATCTTCAGGATTTCATAATTCTCATTATAAACATCTTTCATGTCCTTTGTTAGATAAAATCTGAGGCATTTTATCTTCTTTGAAGCTACTGCAAAAGAAATAGAGTCATTGACTATATTTTCAGCTTGACTATCATTGGCATATATGAAATCTACTGATTTGTAAATATTGATATTTGTATCATGAGACACTGCTATATTCCTTGATCACATCTAAGAGCTTTGTAATTGAGTCCCTGGGGTTTCCAGGCATATTTTAGTTGAGTCCCTGGGGTTCTCCAGGTATAAGATCATGTCATCTGTGAAGAGTGAGAGTTTGACCTCCTCTGACTCCATTGAATCCCCTTGATCCCCTTCTCTTGCCTGATTGTGAGGGTCAGGACTTCCATGTTGAATAGTAGTGGTGACAATGGGCATCCTTGCCTAGTTCCAGATCTGAGTAGAAATGTTTTCAATTTCACTTCATTCAATATGATATTGGCCATGGGTTTGTTGTAGAAGGCCTCTAGCAGTTTAAGAAATGTCCATCTAAGCCTATTTTCTTAAATGTTCTAATCATGAACGGATACTGGATATTATCAAAAGCCTTTTCTCCCCAGTACATCCTATGAAGCAAATAGAAGCAAATATCACCTTGATCCCCAAACCAGGAAAGGAGCCAACAAAGGAAGAAAACTATAGACCAATATCATTCTTGCATATCTATGCAAAATATATTCAATAAGATCTTAGCAAACATAATTCACTAACACATCAAAAACATTATACACCAAGATCAAGTTGGTTTTATCCCAGGTTATAAGTTTGGTTCAATATACACAAATCTATAAATATAATAAACTACATAAATAAAATAAAAAACAAAGACAATATGATTCTATCAATTGATATAGGAAATGCATTTTAATTTAAATTAAATAATTCTATACAGCTAATTGAAAATGTATATTAGCATATAATTGAAAGAACTGATGTATTATATCCATAAGTTACATTATTCTAACAAGATTTCCCTAAATTTAAGAAAAAATATTCAGAAAAAAATCTTTGTGAAGTATTGGTTCTATTGAAATTTGGTCATAACTTTTTTAATTTTTTAACTCTATATAACTCTATTTTAATATGATATTATATATAAACATATATAACACTATGAAAGGTAACAGAATTAGCACACTAATTTCTCTCCTCTACCTGTTGAATGTATTGGTTATAGTTTTAAGTTTTCCAAGTTTATGAGCTCTATATTGTGTAGTAGGGATCTTGATTTCTATAATTATTTAGTCTTAGTTATATATGTAAATACATTCAATAATCCTCACTAGCTTTTTCTCATAGATACTGTACTTCTGAATTTTTTTTGAACTTACCTCTTTATTGATTTTTTAAGTTGTCTAGTCAGTTCTTTTCTTTTGCTTTGTTATTCCCAAGACTTGCTTATAGTTTTTAAATCATTAAGTTATCATATAAGTAAATCTTAGGAATAACAAAAACAAAAACACTGATTACGCCTAAAATTCAGTGATGAGGAAACCATCACCCAGTTTCTAGGAACCATGATTTCATTTCAGTTATATTTTATGATTGGGTTTTCCAGAACTCTTTGATTCCTACATTTATACTTCTGGGATTAGCTACTAAGTGGTAGATTTGCAGAAGTCTGAGACCAAGGCTGAGTATAGACTCTGATCCTTTGTAGCACTTGTGATGGTGTGATTTGATTCACGACTGATAGAGAAGAAGGTCCACAAGTGCCCAGTTCCCACAGTTCCAGAGGCTGCAAGTAAGGAAGCCCTGCTTCCTCCTCTGTAAACTTTTCCCATATCCTCTATCATGATCAGATGTCTGGGTGGTAATGGCACTGACTAACAGATTTGGGATAAATTTCTGTTACCCTGGTCATGCTAATGTCCACTTCCTGTCTGCAGTGTTATAAACCAAGAGTGAAAGATCAGCCTATACAAACCGGGAGAGCATCTGTGAGGGACATTGGGACGGGGTGGCTGCTGACCACACATCAGCCATTGCAAGCACCTGCTGGATAGATGTGAAGATGGAAAGTCAGGGAGCCATTTCAGTCAACGACTTACACCGTGGGTTACCCTGGATTCCAAGAAGGTCCTCGTCTGCAGGTGGGGCCGCTGACATGCCCTTAACTAGCAACCACCCAAAGCTCGTCCATGGTGACAATGTCTGGATCACTACATCTCATTTCAGCCTCATCCTTACCTGCCCCTCTTGACTATACGGAACCGGCTCCTGGTTTTGTGCTGTTTCCTGTTCCTGTTTACCTTTGTTCCTCAAAGGTAAAATGTTTATTACCCCTCTTATTGACAGAATTTCATGAAGATTAAAGGCAAAAGCAGAGAGGAAATTGGGACATTGAAAGACTGAGTGTGGTGAGCATTGGTAACACTTGCTAATGATGTGATTTAATTGGGCCAAGTAATTTACCTTATTTGTTTCTAGTAAAATTCTTTTTAATTTCTTAGACTGTAGATAAGGCTAGTCTGTTTGCATATTTAGTTAAACAAAACATCCATGTTCTTGGACGTCAAAACTAAGTGTAGGACATCAATATGAGATTGAAAAATCTCGTGACTTGGCACAATTCACTTTTACCTAGAGATCAGTTATATTTTGATTAATTAAATAATGTCTTATGAAAACACCAGATAATTTGTCATTTGTGATAATCTGGTAACATTAATAATATTATTATATGTTCTTACGCTAACCAATCTTCTGAGCTAACAATAAAAATCAATTTCTTATTACAAAATGATTGATATGACCACAAGTATTATTTGTATAATTACTTACAAGTAAAGGACAAAAAATAAATTAAGATAATTTTTGTTTTTAAATAGTGTTAGATAAATGCTTTGATGGTCAATAAATAGAAAATGTATATTCCTACATTCTGCAAAAGTAAATTCTTTTGAGTTGATTAGTAATTGGAATTCCACATGTCTACAGAAAATATTCAACAAGTTAAACGCCAAATAATTCTCAAGGATTGATCTCAATATTCCTTAAGTTATGTAAAATCATATCAATCTTTTGGAGTAATGTCAACTTTATGCTAATTTACAAGTACTATGCAGGAGTTTATTAGATTTTATAAATGGCTCTCACAGGAGTTATATACTGTTCTAAAATAACAATGCATTTTTTTGTGATAAATGCAAAATTTACTCTTGGCTAAAAAAATAAAACAACAGAACTTAAATGAGGACTGTGTGTTCTTTATACATTCTGTTTCTGAATATTACAATTTTTAACTCCTAAATAGAAAATCATGTGGATGATTTTTTAAAATATTTAATATTACATTGTAGGCTAATTACTGAGTAATAAAGACTGACAGTATTCCTAGGGGAAAAATAAAATTAAATTGGGTTGACTGCCAAAGAAATTGCTCCACAAGTAAAGTCACTTTATTGGCAGCGCTATGCAAATTGCCACAAAGAGAGTAGCAATTGAAAGCCTAATTTCATTGTTACATCAACATGTGTGAACCAAAGAGGTTGACAATTACCCTGACTAATAAGCTTAAGAGAAAGTGGAATGTATTTTCTGATTTTGAGACTTGACAAGGGTTATAAAGTATGAAGTCCAAAGTTAAATCAATCAACTCAGTCAATTAAAAGGAAAGAAAAAAAACAAACAAAGATAAATTGTTCTCTGAATGAATTTGCCCCTTGTTTACCAGGACTTTCATCTTCTATTAAAATAAATGGACAAAACTTTGTATAGACTTTGCCTTTATGTGTTACTAATTCATTACACTAAATGGAATGGTTATTGAATGTAGCTTTAAATGGAATGACTTCAAATGTATTATAAAAGTATACCTTGTGTGGTATATCTCATATTACCTAAGATCTCCTACAAATGCTTACAGGAAGAGTTCTCATAAAACCTATAATAAGAGCTAAACGTTGGTCAAGCAGCCAGATATTTATTTTTTACTATATTTACAACATGGAAATAATATTCTAAGTTTCTAAGTAATTTATAGAAATCAGTATGTAGACTAAACTCTGTTAACTTAAAGCTTACTGTGTCACATAGCACATAGTATATTAGTATGAATCACTATGAAAGCTTGAGCAAAGTTGCCTGGCCAATTATAGTCACCACTTCTCCTATAATAAACATTTTAATCCTTAATCTTTCTTGAGTCAAATAAAAGGGAGGTTAACATGGATCTAGGATATCCTCACTTTGTTAGAGCCCCAATAGTTCAAGTCAGTACAAGGAGTCCTCTGAGAACACGGATAAGTCTGTGTAAACAGAATAGGACTAATGTGAACCCTGAAAGTTCCAGGGTAGTTCAACCTTTCTTCCAAGTGAGTTGTCCCAAAGGCTGTACACCAGGAATAGCACAAACAAAGAAAGGTTAGAGCTACAGAAACCACATATAGCCAGAGCTTACCTCAGCAGTATAAGCTTTGAGATGAAGCCAGGGTAAAGTTAAATTTTAGAACTAAAAGAAAGTGAAAAACTTCACTTTCTCAAATCAACCCTTATCTTTGATCTAATGTACAACTACTAGTTCCAGTAAGAATTCATGGAATGGGATACCAAAAATATTCATTTTGTAGCTTATATAAATACACCTGCACCTTCTCCCTCTTGGTGCCCATAAATTTGAAACATCAGCATTTACTGAGTGCCTGGAATGGAAAAGCACAGGGCTGAGAGATGGCAATAGTGTAAGTGCACCTCAATTTACAGAATCGAGAAAAGGTTTTAAAGAGCAAAGAGTTAGACTTTTTTTTAATTAAATCATAGCAGTGTACATTAATACTATCATGGGGTACAGTGTACTTTTTCTGTATACAATCTGAAATACTTTCATCCAAATGGTTAACATAGCTTCATGTCTTTTTCTTATTGTGTTAAGACAATTATATTCTACATTTAGAGAGATTCACATGTACCCTTATAGAATGAACCATAGGCGTGATCCCACCAGTCACCCTCTGTCCACCCTCCCCTCCGCTCCCTCTCCCCTCTCCCCATATTCCTGGGCTAAAATTGGGTTATAGCAAGAGTTAGACATTTTAAGAATATAGCAACTATTAATATCCTGAGCTAACCTCAAAAAAAATGAGAGATTATCAGGATGCCTTCTCAATCTTCTTTAATGGAAGATTTAATTACTATATTTTAGCATATCCAGTGTCTGCTTGCAAAAGTCCTTAACAATGTCCTATTTTTGAAAAACATTCATGTTTCTGATAAAGAGACACCTCACCTGGGCTAGTCTGAAGGACAGGTGTCACTGATGAAATAAAAGCAAACAAACAAGAAATAAAACCGTCCCATTCAGATAGCTGAAGACTAAATTTCATGGCCAGTCTTGATCAATTTTTTAAAATAGTAAAATAAGAAGCTTAATTTTTAATTGTGTCCTCTTCCACATGGGATCCAACACCAAGCAGTCTTTATTCTACTGTTATATGTACTTGAAAGCATCTTCTGTGCATTCCCCAGGCCACCGCCTCACAGAGCCCCCCCATCATGTCCCACCTACATCTACCTACTGGTCTTTTCCCCCCTTTCAGTGCCTCTCATTCTCTGTAAGAGCTGGAGTGGTTGTTCTCATCTAAAGTGACACCAAATCACTCTTCTATTTCAAGGCTTCAGTGGGAACCACTGCACTTAGATTAAAAATGTAAGCTCCCTCCGATTATCCTTTCGGAATTATTCCCTTAGGCATCGCCCATCTTCTAAGTGACCACTTATCATGACATTCTGTTTATTCTTTCTGGGTAAGATTTCATAATTTTAAAATTATTGCATAGAAAGTAATATTTCAATATTCTTCTCCATTACATTTATTACATAGTTTTATCTTTAATATATTTGTAGTTTTGTTTTTTGTTACATAATTGATGTATCACCCCCAAAATAAGTGATTGTCCCTATATCATGTACCAATGGTGCATCAATTCTAATTTAATGTAAAATGTAAATGCCAATAAACATTTAAATCGTATATATCCTTGATATTATTTCTGTACTTTTTCATTGTTTCACTGATGATTTTTCTTTTTGTTTTCACTGGTACATTGCTGGTTACAAAATAATTTGACCTTTTGATGGGATAACAAACTTCTATCAATTTTTTAAATAAAATAATCATTTTAATTAGCACTTACTTTTCCAGATGAAGTTATATACCTATGGTCTATTCCTCTTCCTATAGCACATTGATATACTGCTTGCATTTTTTTAGCATACACAGTGGAACCTCCATCGTTGGCCACCTCCCTACATCAATCACCTCCTTACGTTGACCTAATCTTCACAGGCTGGACATGCACCACATGTGCATGTCAGTAATGGAGGTCTAGTTCTTTATGTTGACTATCACTATGTGTTAGTATGTTGACCAGTTTGCTAAAGTCCCTTGAGGGGTCAACTTACAGAGACTCTGCTGTACATACACACCCACGCATATGTATAAATAGCATACAGGTGTATGTAAAGTACATTCTGGCAGTTCATAGTATTGAGTTTTCCCTTCCAGGTGCATGCTGTTATCTTACCTATTATACTTACTATCATTCATATGATATTTTAAATTATGTCTACGATGGAGTTTTATGACTAATTTTAAGTGGTTATCATTTGTATACAAGAAAGTTATTCTAGTTCACATTATAATCTCATTTAAGAGAATTTTTTTAAATATACATATTAGTTCTACCAATTTTTAATTGTTATCTAATCTCTATTTACTTGTATTCAGTTATATTAACTGTAAGTAATTTATGTTTTGCATTATTCAAACATGCCTTTTTAATTAAACTGTCTATATCTCTAAAGCATTAAATAATAACAGTATCAACTTAGGAGAACATTATTAATTCTTTGACTTCATGGGCAGACCTGAATATTTCATTATATAGTATGATTTTTAGCATTATATTATTTTTTATAAATACATGTGTAGGAAGTATTCTTCCTATGGCTACATGTAGCCAAAAATTTTTTAGCATCTAATGACAGATTTACTATAGTTTTCTCTCCATGTTATTAATATAGCAACTATTGATAAATTACCTAAAATTGAACCAATCTTGCATTCCTGGAATGAACGCTACTTCATCTTTTCAGATTTTTCTTCAAATACACTGCCAGATTTGATTTCTAATGCTATCATATGATTTTTTATTTATATTTATAAACAAGAATGATTGTTCAGTTATTCATCAGATTCATAAGCTTAGACTTATGATACTTTCTTAAAATGAAGTGAGATAAACATAACAGGAATCTGTAACTTGAAGGTTGGTTAGTATCTGCCAATGAAACCATCTGGACCCCACACTTGTATGATGTACATCTTGAAAAAGTCTCAATTTTGCTGGGCATGCTGGCTGACACCTGCAATCCTAGCACTCTGGGAAGCTGAGGTAGGTGGATTGTTTGATTTCAGAAGTTTGAGATCAGTCGGAGTAAGATTGAGACCTCATTGCTAAAAAATAGCTGGGCATTGTGGTGGGCACCTGAAGTCCCAGCTACTTTGGAGGCTGAAACAAGAGGATTGCTTGAACCCAAGAGTTTGAGGTTGCTGTGAGCTATGAGATCAGAGCACTCAATACCAGGGTAACTGAGTGAGATGCTATCTCCAAAAAAAAAGTCTCAATTTTGCTCTGATTATTAGCCTATTTAAAATATCTGACATCGTTGAATTCACTTAACCATTTATGGAAAAAAAAAAAAACCATTTATATATTCTGGATTTACAAACTTATCACCAGATATTTCTAAGAATATTCTTACTTGTATAACAATCTGTTCCACAGGTCTACTATATGTATTTATTGTTTTTAACATGGGCTTTCTGTTATATTTTCTAAGAGAAAGCATCTAGCTTTAAACAACAAGTCTATCTTTATCTCTTGTCAATTTTAACTGTAACATTCATCAGGTTTTTTTTTTTTTTAGTTTAGCTATATTTTTACATTCAGTTCCTAACTTAAACCTGTAATAAAATTATTTTCTAAATAATAAAAAGGTAGAAATCATACTCCATACACATTATATAATGTGTTCTCATTTCCTTAATTTCTAGTACTTTTATAAGATGTTTTTATTTTAATTTCAAAAATGCTTAAAAACTTTAGTTGTTGTTATTGTTACTATCTCATTTTATTTCATTGTGGTTTTAAAATGTGGCTATAAAGATCGCTATGCTTTGGAAATTTCATTGTGGCTAAGTACATTCTGCACATAAATTAAATTTATGCTCATAGTATTTGACTTGGTAATTCAACTTACTGGAATGTATTTTTTTTCTGAGAAATTAATAGATTTGTACACAAGTAAACTTACCTCTACATTACCTGTGAAAGACAAATTACAACAACCGAATTGTCATACTGTTCATAAAGGTGGTGATTTTTATACAGCTACAGAAAGACATAGCTTTTAAGACTCCATGATCTCAGAATTTGCAAAGATCTGGGAAACACTAATGGAAAAGGATATGTGTAAATATAAATAATTATTTCCATAGGCACAAAAATGAATGATTCAAAAATATTAAAAGGCTCATTATAATTATTCTTCCAAAATGTGTTGGATGTGTATGGTTTGCCTTACTTGATTTGGTCGTGAGAAGATGCCTTAGCCCAATAGACACTTGGTGAATTACATAGAGCCAGGCAATGAACCAAAATTCCAAACGCAAAATTTCCTCCTTGAAAGTGTCATTAAAGTTTAATGTTGCTTCACCCTAGCCTTGAGTATCACTTAAGCCCCCAGACTTTAAAGATTTCAGAGGTATTTCTAATCAACACTATTAGAAATAAAATGTAACTAGGAAAAACTGTGCAACATGATAGTAAATGTCATTCAATATTGCGTTATGGAAGATTCACTCTGATATTTGTTGCCTTTTAATCCAAGACAGAAAACATGGCTGATCAAAGAGAGGGCTTTGCAGTGAGGACCCTGCTCTGAGTGGCATTCTCAAAGGCATTTAGCTGACGGCTATGAGCTGTGGTTTTTAATGTACCTTTGTTGGGAAATGATCAGGCACAAAGAGCAAATACCAGAACTTTATTAAAGGATTATTATGGGTTTTTGAGGCATGCAAACAAAGAGGAGTTTGTATGTGATCTCCACGTTTCCCAGAATATCATGTCCCTGTCCTTCAGGAGGACATTGAGGACATTTCAAGGAGCTCAGATATTGGAAGCAAAAGTCTTGAAAGAGATCAAATTAAAGTTAAAATTAATCTAAGTAGATAAATATTCTGTAAAACGTGTTTGATACATTTCAAGCATTTCAGAAACTGTATCTTTAAATTTAAAACACATAAATAATTTATGTTCAGTCCTTTTCCTATTCTATACCTACCTGTGTTGGCATTTCTCTTCACACATGTCAATGGGCAGCAACTATCTATATGCCCTAGATTGAACCTTATAACATTGAATTGTGTAGGTTGAAAGTGGCCAAATATCAGCAATTTTATATGATCAATATAATAAATGTGAGAGAATCTGTGTCCTAAATAAGACTGATTTTTGGCAGGCCAGTCCCTAACAAAAAGAGTTGCCCTCTGGCAAATATGCTTAGAAATGGATTAAAATTCCAGTACTGAAGCAATAATGATCCCTAGCAGGACTGCACTCTCACTTATAACCACGTCTGTCCTCCACAGATGAGTGCTGAGCCAGCATGATTAGACTGCTGTAACCCAGTCTCGGACAGTGTCAGGGAAGAGTCTGGTGTTCACTCATTGCACTAAGCCCTAATCTAGCACAATAGGACTGGAGTCAAATTATGGCCACATCATAAGGCTGTGGCATCCTTGTGCCTGATCTCACTTGAAAAGGAATCAATTCTCTTCTACTCATGCAGTTTAGAGTCCCCATAGTGGAGGTCATTTTTCTAGAACCTTATGCCCTATTAATTCTCTTTATAGTCCTAGAAAGAGTTGATTTCAGCTAAGTAGATGAATATTCTGTAACACACGGGGGTCCGGGTGCACATTCTTGCCTCTGACTTTGCCAGCTTCAATCCCGCCTCATCAAGCATAGTGCGTGCTCCCTTTCCTGTCTGTACACTTATATATGAGCTCTGAATTGACTCGACATAATGCCCCCCATGTACAAGGAACCACAGCAAAAATGATAGTAGGATTCGAGGGATGCTGGTGATATAAAATGGTGCTTTTTGGGTGGTACTTTCTCCATCCACGATGCTCCAAAATACCCCGTAAGTATTAAAATTAAAAATAGCAAAATCATAAGTGATACCAGAGAGAAGAATTTGATCACAATTTGAAAGCAATAGAAAAATAGATGCTTAAGAATGATGGAATGAAGAAATCACAGTGGCCTACAAGAGTCAAAAAGGTCTTTAACCAAAAGAAAGTTGGCCTGGCTAGAATATTCCAGATAGAGGAAATAGCATGAAAAGAGACAAAGGATGATGAAGAAGAAGGATTCGTGGATGGAACAGAGACTAAAGACTTTGGGGGCGTGTGTGACTCAAGACAAAGATCAGTGTGAGACAGTATCAAGAAGAGCATCGAGTGAACACACACTAACTTCCACCAGCAGTGTCTGCACCCACTCACTGCTGCTCTGCCAGGACCCAGCCCTTGACACCACAGAGAAAGACAGCACTTCCCATATCAGATTTCTTCCTGGTGACCTGCCCATATTAGATTTTTTCCCAGGGAATCCTCTTTTTCTCCCCAAATCCGTGGGGGCAGGTAATACTGTGCTCTGCGCAGAAGCAAACGCCACCGATGTGGAGCACCTCACTGTACACTGCAGCCCCCTCCAGTGTCGAAGCCAGTGCTCCCTTTGATTTCTACAGCATTCCTCTTCATGCTTAATCAGTCTCCAAAAGAAAAAGGCATAGAAAGAGGAGACATAGAGGGAAATATTTCTGGTTTGGTGCAGTGGCTCAGGCCTGTAATCCCAGCACTCTGAGAGTCTGAGGCGGATTGCTTGAGTTCAGGAGTTTGAGACCAGTCTGATCAAGAGTGAGACCCCGTGTCTACCGGAAATAGAAAATTTAGATGGGCATTGAGGTGGGCACCTGTGGTCCCAGCTACCTGAGAGGCTGAGGCAAGAGGATCACTTGAGGCCAGGAGTTTGAGAGTTGCTGTGAGCTATGGTGCCTGACACTCTAGTCTAGGACAACAGAATGAGAAGAAAAGGAAGGAAAGAAGGAAGGAAGGAAGGAAGGAAGGAAGGAAGGAAGGAAGGAAGGAAGGAAGGAAGGAAGGAAGGAAGGAAGGAAGGCAGGCAGGAAGGAAGGAAGGAATGGAGGGAAGGAGGGAGGGAAGAAGGAAGGGAGGAAGGTAGGGAGGGAGGAAGGAAGGAAGGAAGGAATGGAGGAAGGAAGGAAGGAATGGAGGGAGGGAGGGAGGGAGGAAGGGAGGAAGGGAGGAAATAGGGAGGGAGGAGGAAGAAAGGAAGAGAGAACGGGAGAGAAGGAACAAGGAAAGAAAGGGAAGCAATCCTCATACTGCAAAGCACTAACCTTGGAATCCCAACATCAGGCACAATAATGGAGAAGAACACTGAAATAGTCTCGTCTTTACAGTGTGTTCTGTTTCCCAAAGTCAACCTGTCTGACATTTGTTCCAGGAGTTTAGAAAGAAGCTTAAAATTTTGTGATTTTGTTCTTGAGCAATTTAAATCCCCTGCAATATAGGTAATCAAAGATTTGACCTTGATTGTAAGATTGTATTGATTTTTAGATTTCTTAGTTTGACTCTTACTGAGTCAGCACCTGAGACATTTGGGGGTTCCATATCACAGTGACTATTTACTTCCTATCTAGTTATTCCACATGAGTGAGTTTTAGCCTTGGCTTCATATAAAAATCATGGAGCCAAAGCCCTGGTCTGGCCGCAAACCACATGACATCAGCACCTTTGTGGGGAGATCCAGGCAGTGCTGTTTTTCAAGCTCCTCACAGCCAATGCATAGCCAACCTCAACAACCGCTCCACACCAATTCAGCATCTCAGACTTAGAAAACAAAAGGCCTTCCCAGAAGACCTTATTTCTCATTTCATTGCAGGGACTGGGATCCATCTTCATCCCTAAACATACTACTGTACAGAAAAAGGTCATCACAATATGTGGATTAAAACAATAATGAACTAGCTCTAAAGATACCAATAGACCCATCTGTCTCTGAGTTTGTGGGGGGAAAAGTGATCACCATGAAAAACCAGGACTCTTTCTCCAGGAAAATGAGAAGATGCATTTAGAGTATGATGGGTTTCCTTATATCCTCAAGATAAGCTGGTACTTTTAAATATTAGTGTGGTACTAAGTATGTGCTCACTATATATTTTATTCCTGCCAATGCCAAGAAAATACTCTCTAGGGGTTGAAGACAAAATGGCAAGTAAAACAACAGTGTGAACAATCTTGTTCAACATCTTATAACACGGAGGTAGAACCGAGGAGATTAACTGAAACTTCATTCTAAATGTCTCATAATTCATGTTTCACGCCATTCAATTTATGAGCATATGACATTTTATTAGCTTTTAAATGTCTTATGTTAAACTGTGCATAAAATTATATTTATGAGATATATTTCTCATGAATAATAATTTCCAGAAGTTGTTTGCACAACTTAAAAGGACAAAACAATAACGGCTTCAGGTGAATGAGCTAGCTTTACCTGTATTGGTCTGGTAGCTGCCAAGCATTGGACAATCCTAGGGAAGTATTTTACAAATATAAATTTCCTGATAAATTTATCTTACTGCATCATATCATCTAAGGCCTGGGAAGAACCAGCTGCCAACTGAACTCAGCCAGCACTTCTATGAGTGATAAATAATAACATTTATATCTCAAAAGATAAAGTTCATGGCCACTAAATTAAGTCCCCCCCTACTACTAGCTACAACTCTCCAGCCCTAATACTACCAATAGAATCAACAAAAGTGACAAAACTCACATTTATCAAAATGTTCACATGGTGTTTCGAATTCATTTTTGTAGAGAAGTTTTATGTTCACAGCACAATAAAGAGGAAGGTACCCTGATTTCCCATATCCTCCCTACTCCCACACAAGCACAGCCTCTTCATTATCAATGTCACCACTAGCAATGTGTTTGTTGGACTGGTGAACCTATGTGGACACGTCATTACCGCCGAGGTCCACAGCTGACATGAAGGTTCAGTCCTGGTGTTGTGCATGCCCTGGGGGTGGACAACTCTGTAAAGACACACATCACCATTACAGTGTCACACAGAATATGTCCACGGCCCTAAACCATCTCTGTCCTCCACCTGTTCATTCATTCCTGTCCCCTACCCCCTGGCAACCACTGCTCTTTTCACGGCCTGCATAGCTTTGCCTTGGCAGCGTGTCATATGGTTAGAATTACACAACGCATAGCCTTTTCAGGTTGGCTTTTTTCATCAAGTTCTATGCATTTCAGCTTCTCCCGTGTCTTTTCGCAGTTTGCAAGCTCATTTTGTTTTAGCTCTAAATCATATGTCATTGTCCGATGTGCCACAGTTTATTTATCCAGTCACCTACTGAAGGATGACATGGTTGTTTGCACAGTGTGACTGCCATGAACAAAACTGTGATCCACATCCCTGTGCCGGCTTCGTGCGGACAGAAGTTTTCACCTCCTCTGAGTAAATAGCAGGACGTGTGATTGCTGGGTCATATGGCGAGAGTATATTTAGAGTTTCAGGAAGCCACCGAGATGTCTTCCAACGTGGCTGCACCAGTCTGTGTGGGAGTTCCCGTCACTGCACATCCTTGCCAGCAGCTGGGGTTGCCAACGTTCTCTGGATTGGGGCCATTCTAATGGGTGTAGGGTAGCATCTCACTGATGCTGTAATTTGTTCATATCATGTTAATATAGTCAAAACATGAAAATCAACCTCAAAAGACTACGTTGGAGTTCTTTTTAATTGTGATTCTTAAGTGATATTTACACAGAAATACTTTGAGTGTTGACATCATAGAAGCTATTAGATTTGACTCGTAGAAAATGTAAAATATTTGTGAACACAATTTCAGGCACAACATTTTTTTTTTCTAAATCTTTATTAAATGAGGGTCTGGGGGCCTTTAGAGTCCTTCTCTATGTCCATGACAAGTAGTTACGTGATACATAGCTCTGTAAGACATAAAATCTGTTCACAAGAGTGAGTTTTAATTTCTGACATGAACTTCATATTTATCAAGTGTCTTCTTAGGAATCGATGGCATTTACTTTTGAACAGTTAGTCAAACACCATGTTATCAATACTTACACAGAGCTCCATAAACACCAGGTACTGTTTTTGGCCTTTTATATACATTAACATTTAATCTTATAGCAAACATGAGAGATTAGAGTCATTAAAATCCCTATATTTGAATGAAGAAAATGAAGCAGAGAGGTGAAATACTGTGAATAGTTCAGTAAGTACTAAAGCCTGGGTTTTCCCCCAGGTAACCCAGCTCAGAGTAGCTGTCACTACTGTGACCTACCATGGCTTGGAGAAATCTAGAATCTACTACTTATTATAATTTCCCTGACGGTACTGTTCCAGGGGCAGATAGCTTTTAATTATGGAACTGGGATACACCATTCTGTTGGGGTACTGAAGAAAAAAATTTGCATGTTGATTTTTACTTAACAATGTTGATGAAAAATATACAAAAGCTATAATTAGTAACAGAAAAAGGAAGCTGAAGTGTTTCAGAGGATGTAGAGTTAGTCACACACGTGGAACGCTTCCATCTGATGGGTAATTATGATATATTTAGTAGGGACACTGCATCAATATTCTTTGTAACATATAATTAATACCCTGGTGTTCTGTAATTTCCTAAATCATTTTCCTTACATTGAACAAGTCTTATTTTTGCCCCAAAAGTGTTTCAGGAAGCAAGCACATGGAAAAGAGAGAGACAGCAAAGTATATAGGTATTTATTTTATATTTATTAGGTTTAGGCAGGGTACAATAATTTGCATCTTAACAAAAAGTCCCGAGATGCTATTACTGCTGGTGGGAAATCACACTTTGGGGAACCCTGCTGGTAACAAATTAGCACCCAAATGTCAGTAGCTTCACAAGGTGGAGGTTTGCTTCTCATTCACCTGGACAGGTGCTTCCCACACTGGTTCTGTCCCACCAAGGCCACAGCTGCTGGAGACACAGTGACAAGGGCACAGAGGGTTCCGTGAGCAAGACGATTTTCAGGACAGGCGTGGGGCACATGTCTAATTTCCACCTACGTTTTATTAAGCAGAGTCCAGTCATGGCCCAGTCTTACTTTCCTCTGGGCTCTGGGGTAGGACTCTGCCCTCGAGTCAATGGAAACATAGCGTGGTGTCTGTCTCAAGGTCACCTCCTGAGTCACCATGGCTGAAGCATTCTCCTTCAGTGATAATTGCCACTGTGAGGTATCATGGTGTCTGTTTCAAGGTCATCCACTGAGTCACCACAGCTGTAACAATTATCCTTCAGCAACAGTTGTCACTGTGAGGAAATCCTTAGGTTTAGAGAAGGATATGAGAAGGCTGTAGGGGGAGGCTTTGGGTCTTCCTTACAACTAGCGGAAGCCTTCTCTATGGTACGTGCTCACCAAGGGTCTGCTGGATGAAGGCATGATACATGCTTTTGTCTTTATGTCATCAAGACAAAAAATCGATATTTATAAAACTCTAGATATCATATATAACTGAATATAACTAGCTCATATCCCACACTTAAAACCGACTACTGAGTAACCTACCTGTATCATCTCATTTAATGTTCAATTCTGTGGACAGCACCTTCTTATTCTTCTTTTTTGTAGAGACAGAGTCTCACTTTATTGTTCTCAGTAGAGTGCTGTGGTGTCACAGCTCACAGCAACCTCCAGCTCCTGGGCTTAGGTGATTCTCTTGCCTCAACCTCCCAAGTAGCTGGGAATACAGGCACCTGCCACAATGCCCGGCTATTTTTTTGTTGCAGTTTGGCCAGGGCGGGGTTTGAACCCACCACCCTCTGTATATGGGTGAGCCGCCCATTACCTTCTTATTCTTGTATCTAAGATTTTTAACAAAAGGACTAAAAATCTCTCTTGTGGGATGGGGTTCATCCTGACAAGAAATTCCAGGCAAAAGTTCCCCCTATTCCTACGGGAATTCACTGAGAAACAGATTAATATACATCGTGTCAAGGTTCTCAGGTACTAATGTGTCAATGAGCTGTGTGTGTCGGTCACTGGACATTCCCCTCTCACTGCCCTGCCAGAAGTTGGGGCTGGACACTCAGGAGAGCTCACAGCGTGCTCTCTCCACAGAGTAGAATGTATTTCTTTGGAAATAACTTGCACAGGACAAAGTACCTAAAAATCCTGTGTAAGTTGTTCACAGCTTAATTTTTAATAAACTGAGCACACAGCGACCAAAATGTCAGACAGCACGAGTTATGTCAGCAATAATTGAAAAATTAGTAGTCAGTGGTTTTGAGGAGGAATGGTAAGAAGCACAGATGCTCATAACAAACTTCTGGGACCGTGGTTCATCTTCCTCTTGGTTATACACTATGATCTTCTGAAACTCTTTTCATCTCCTCACACCTGCACTCAGCGTGAACAGCGGCCCAAATGCACACACAGGTACGCAGATGTCTATGGACGGAATTTAACAGGAATTTCAGGACAGCACTTTATAGTCTGAAGATTAGAAATTCAGGGATGAGGTTTGGGAAGCTCTCACCTGACAGGCACGATGTAGGGGTATGTGGCACGTTTCCCGGGAGAAAGGCTCAACTACAACTTGGACTTTCCCTGATAAACACAACAACGTAACCCAATCATCTGTATCCTCACATTGACCTTCAATGTTAAAAAGAGATTAGGAACTTAATAAATAATTGCCCTCTCTTCTCATTTGCATCTTAGTAATCAGCCTAGAATTTCTGCCATTATGAGGAAACTATGCATTTAGCTGGGTTTGAAAATTAAAACATTTACTACCAGAGAAATATGAGAGCTTGAGTGATTACACTTATTGACAACAAGAACACCTTTTTGTGCTTTTTGGGTACATATCCTACACATATTTTCCTAATAATATACTTATACATTTTCTGATTATATGGTTATGTGATCAGGGAATTA
>CAUYQV010067194.1:0-10441 GCA_963574575.1 Galagoides demidoff
GGGCGCCTGTGGTCCCAGCTACTTGGGAGGCGGAGGCAGGAGACTTGCTTGAGCCTAGGAGTTGGAGGTTGCTGTGAGCTGTGATGCCATGGCACTCTACCCAGGGGGATAGCTTGAGGCTCCGTCTCAAAAAAAAAAAAAAAAGAATATATATGGAGGCTCATTGCCTGTGGCTCAAGTGGCTAAGGTGCCAGCCACATACCCCTAAGGTGGTGGGTTTGAATTCAGCCTGGGCCTGCCAAACAACAATGACAGCTGCAACCAAAAAAAAAAATAGCTGGGCGTTGTAGCAGGCACCTGTGGTCCCAGCTGCTTGGGAGGCTGAGGCAGGAGACTCGCTTGAGCCTAGGAGTTAGAAGTTGCTGTGAGTTGTGATGCTATGGCACTCCACCCAGGGGGACAGCTTGAGGCTCTGTCTCAAACAAAAAAAAAAAAAAAAAAAAGAAAGAATATATATGGAAGAGAATAAAGAGTGAAAAAATCACTTAAAAATCTTATCATCTAGGCTAAGTATCCACTGATAATATTTTCTTGTTTTTTTCAAATACATTGTAAATATTTCAAAAACTTCTTTGTTCATTTGTTTCTTATTTTATGGATAATAATACATAGCTTTTGGGTGCCTGTGGCTCAAAGGAGTAGGGTGCTGGCCCCATATGCTGGAGGTGGCAGGCCAAAAAAAAAAAAAAAAAACTACAAAAACATAGCTTTTGTGTATTTTTATGCTTTTGGAAGAAAGCAGACTGGAACCACATTGATTGTCAGGGAAACTAACCTAATTTGATAATTGAAAGAGGACCATGAAGTGAGCCAAGTTTCTTCAGGGCATTGGTATGCTGTGAGATTTACTACTTTTCCAAACTTAAATTACTGGTCTTTCTTTTGGTCTTGATTTCTAAAACATGAATTCATTAGCCAGTATTATGTCTACCTATGCTTTCCAGATTTAGCAAATAAAAATGTAGGTGATCCAAATATTACATAGGATATACTATGCTTATGTTATAAGAAATATTCAGGGTTTATTTTTATTTGTTTATTCAAACTGAATTGTGCTTGCTGTTTTTATTTTTTTATATTTAGAGACAGAATCTCACTTTATCGCCCTTGGTAGATCACAGCAACCTCCAACTCTTGGGCTTAGGCAATTCTCTAGCCTCAGCCTCCCGAGTAGCTAGGACTACAGGCACCTGCCAGAACACCCAGCTATTTTTTTGTTGCAGTTTGGCTGGGACCGGGTTTGAACCCGCCACCCTCAGTATATGGGGCTGTCGCCCTACCCACTGAGCCATAAGTGCCATCCCATAATTCTTTTTTCTTTTTCCTTTTTCTTTTTTTTTGAGACAGAGTCTCATTATTTTTATTTTTGTTTTTTTTGAAACTGAGTCTCAACTATGTTGCCCTTGGTAAGGTGCCATGGCGTCACAGATACAACAACCTCAAACCCTTGGGCTGACATGATTTTCTTGCCTCAGCCTCCCAAGTAGCTGGGACTACAGGGACCTACCACAACGCCCAGCTATTTTTTTGTTGAGTTGTCATTGTTATTTAGCTGGCCCGGGCTGGGTTCAACCCACCAGCCTTGGTGCATGTGGCCAGCGCTGTAACCACTGTGCTATGGTCACCGAGCTGATGCTTGCTGTTTATAATCTGGCAGCAATACCTTTACCCTATCACAGCACAGGGGGCTAATATATGTTAGAATTAGATTCTCCTTTCTATGAATAACCTATTATAGATCATGTAATATCGCAAGATTTATTGTATGAAATTTTTTAATGTAATATGCCCTACAGTTTTAATGACGATATAAGGAATTTCCTATTGCATAAATTATGCAGTTTATATATTCTTAACTGTTTATAAATTATACTTCTCAAGAGATATATCTAGAAAAGCTGACATATGCACAAATTTAAATGTTAGCATTTATTTAGGAAGTTAAGTAAGTTGAGTATTTTAGGATAAAATTTCACTTCTGATATCTAAAAAAATTTTTGTAGTTGCTGATTTGTCTTTTATGACTGCTATATCCAGGGTGTGGTGAGGTTATGACTTCTGGGAAAACAAACAGTTATTTCAGTTTAACTTTAGGATCTAGGTTGCTTCCTGCAACCTTTTCTCTCCAAAGGAAAACAAACATAACTGCCCTGACCAGGCTATTTATTTATTTATTTATTTATGTTTTATTTATTTTTTGAGACAGTGTCTCACTGTGTTGCCCTTGGTAGAGTGCTGTGGCATCACAGTTCACAGCAACCTTTTGAGTCTTGGGCTCAAGGGATTTTCTTGTTTCAGCCTCCCAACTAGCTGGGACTATAGGCGCCTGCCACAGTGGCAGGCTATTTTTTGTTGCAGTTGTCATCGTTTTAGCTGGCCCGGGTTTGAACCCACCACCCTCGGTGTATGTGGCTGGCTCCATGACCACTATGCTACAGGTCAAAGCCAAAACATAACTGCCCTGACCAGGCTTTTAAAATGACTTTTCCTGAAAGATGATGTGCCTCATCATTTTATTTTCTGTTTATTCTAAATAATTACTTATAGAGCTGATGTTTGGGTTCTCTTTACTGTCTATAGTGAAGGTACATGCCACCCCTGCATTAATTTCTTCAAACATTCAGTAAAATAATTTCAGAGAATTTTGTCAGCATCTTGATAGAAATATATTTGAAAATTTCCTTATTTCTCCTGACTGTCTAAACCTGTGACATATATTAAATGAGGGAAATACGTAGTCTGTAGGATTTTGATAGTATCTTTAGTATGAATAAATTGTTCATTATTTTTTAATATATTAATAATGATTATGTCTATAAGGTATCTAGCAGTCTGAATGAAAATTTAAGCTTTGCTATCAAATCCTCTTACAAGAAGCCATGTAGAAAATTAACTAGGTTTAAAATTAAATTACTTAGCCTAAGTTTAAAAAAAAATTTTTAGCAGAGTTTCTATTTTTAAGAGGCCTTTGCAGTGGTTCCCAAATGTAGGCTTTCTAATGATGGCTTAAAATGACAATTCTCAGAGATTGGAATTTAGTGAGTCTGGGGTGAATTAAGGAAATCCGTATTTTTCAGGCAATCTCAACAGTTATATGAACTGAGTCCCTTATTTATAATAGACTAGAAATATTACCAGAATAGTAGTGATTGCAATTCAGCAGTAATTATGTTTTATGTTTATGCTTGAAATCACATGCACCAGTGACCTTCAGTGACAGGGTCCTTGGTTAGAGCTAAAAATCTTTTGGGAAATTTGGATCACTGAGCAAATAATTACTATGTAATGCAGTGGTTCTCAACCTTTCTAATGCCGCAACCCTTTAATACAGTTCCTCATGTTGTGGTGACCCCCAACCATAAAATTATTTTCGTTGCTACTTCATAACTATAAATTTGCTACTGTTACTAATCGTAATGTAAATATTTGATATGGAGGATGTATTTAGGTGACTCCTATATAAGGGTCATTTGACCCCCAAAGGGGTCATGACCCACAGGTTGGGAACCGCTGATATAATGTATGAAATGCTATGTCAAATCAAAGTAGTTCACTTTCATATACTCTATGATATTACTTTATGTGGAAACTAAAAATGTCAAACTGAAAGAAGTAGAAAGGTGAATGGTTGCCAGAGGCAAAGCAAAGGCAGGGTGGTGATAGTGGTGGTGGACTGGGAAAGGGGAAAAATTATTCAATGGGTATAAAGTTTCAATTAGGAGGAATAAGTTCTGGTTTTCTATTGTGGGAGTCTCCATCCCCCAGGCTGGTACCAGTCCTTGGCCTTTTAGGAACCACACAGCAGGAGGTGAGCAATGGGCAAGTAAGAGAAACTTCATCTGTATTTACAGCTGCAGACCTCTGTCTCCTGTCACATTGGTGGCATTAGATTCTCATAGGAGCAGAAACCTAGTGTAAACTGCGTATGGGATGGATCTAGGTTATGTGCTACTTATGAGAATCTAATCCCACTCCTTGCCCCTGGCATCCATGGAAAAATTATCTTTCTTGAAACTAGTCCCTGATGCCAAAAAGGTTGTTCTGTTGCATAGCAAGGTGACTATAGTTAATATTGTGCATTTCAAAATAGCTGAAAGAGAGTATTTTTAGGCTCAGCACCTGTAGCACAGTAATTATGGCGCCAGCCACACATACTGAGGCTGCGGTTTAAACCACCCCAGGCCTGCTGAACAATAGTGACACCTGCAACAAAAAATAGTTGGCCACTGTAGTGGGTGCCTGTAGTCCCAGCTACCTGGGAGGCTGAGGCAAGAGATTTGCTTAAGCCCAAGAGTCTGAGGTTGCTGTGAGCTGTGATGCCCTGGCACTCTGCCAAGGGCAACGTAGTGAGACTGTTTTAAAAAAAAAAAAGAGAGAGGATTTTTAAGTGTTCTCACAACAAAGAAATAATAAATATTTTAGGTAATGTATGTGCTATTTAGCATTATTTGTTCATTCCACAACCTATACATGTATTGAAACATTCTGTTATACCCCTTAAATACACAGAGGTTGCCCAAAAATGTATATGCATTTTGTTTTATTTTGTTTTATTTTTGAGACAGAGTCTTACTTTTGCCTTCCATACAGTGCTGTGGCATCATAGCTTACAGCAACTTCAAACTCTTGGGCTCAAGCTGTTCTCCTGCCTCAGCGTCCACAGTAACTGGGACTATAGGCACCCACCACAATGCCCAGCTATTTTTAGAAATGGTGTCTTGCTCAGGCTGTTTTCAAACGTGTGATCTCAGGCATTCCACCTCTTTGGCCTCCCAGAGTACTAGGATTACAGGTCTGAGCCACTGCAACTGGCCTGTATATGCATTTTAATAGGTGATAACTGTGTATTACTTTTTGAAGTTGAATTGAAGGTACTATTGTTCAGATGTACCTAGACATGCCGTGCATGTCCATTTTACCTGTAGTTCATATGGTTTTTTTTTTTTTTTTTTTGAGACAGAGCCTCAAGCTGTCCCCCTGGGTAGAGTGCCATGGCATCACAGCTCACAGCAACCTCCATTTCCTGGGCTCAAGCGAGTCTCTTGCCTCAGCCTCCCAGGTAGCTGGGACCATAGGTACCCGCCACAATGCCTGGCTATTTTTTGGTTGCAGCTGTCAGTGTTGTTTGGCAGACCCAGGCTAGATTTGAACCCGCCACCTTAGGTATATGGCAGGTTAGCCACTTAGCCAGAGGCCCTGAGCCTGATTTTAACTTCTAACCCAATCTCTTAAAATCGGTACACATTATTTTGGCACTCTGGATATACAATTATTATTTGTCAATTAAAAAGAAAATAATGGAATGAAAGTCACCTTATATTAACTTCTGTGAGTCAGGAGTGACTTCTTGAAGAATATGTAGCTAAACTGAACCTTAAATTTATTGATTTTTTTGTTTGTTTGTTTGAAACAGAGTCTCATTATGCCACCCTTGGTAGAGTGCTGTGGCATCATAGCTCACAGCAACCTCAAAATCTTGGGCTCAAACAATTCTCTTGCCTCAGCCTCCCAAGTAGCTGGGACTCCAGGCACCTGCCACAATGCCCGGCTATTTTTTGTTGCAGTTGTCATTGTTTAGCTGGCCCAGGCCGGGTTCGAACCTGCCAGCCTTGGTATATGTGGCTTGGCGCTGTAACCATTGTGCTATGGGCACCAAGCCTGAACCTTAAGTTTTGATGAATTTGGCAGGTGAGGGAGTTGGAGAAAGGAAGGAAAAAAAAAAAAAAAGAATGGGTGTGTGAAGAATGGCCTTTTAAAAGAATAAAAGAAATTGATATGGTTAGTTTTAAGAGAAACACTGGAGAAACAGCCAGATTCAGAACATGCAGAACTACCCAGGCCTTATAAAAAATAGAGATTTACTCTTATGTGTACTTGGGAAACTATAGAAAGGATTTAAGTGAGGAAGTAACGTGATCATGTCTAGTCCAATACTGTCAACCTTAACTTACATCATGGGACCCGCATACTCATCACCCACTTGTGATCCTAGAAGAGCTTGCAAAAACAGAGAAAAGTCATGACATTACAAAAGTTGAATTGCTGTTTGGTACAGTGGTGTGCACCTGCAGTCCCAACTACTCAGGAGACTAAAATATGAGAATGTCTTAAGTCTAGGAGTTTGAGGTACTAGTGTGCCATGATTGTGCCTGTGAATAGACTGCAGTCCAGCCTGAGTTATATAGCCAAACCCATCTGTTAAAAAAAAAAAAAAAGATTGGATTGCTTGGTATGTACTATAATTTGAGGTCTGCAACTGTGGTTGCCCACCATTTTAAGATCAGTGAATCCAGTGTGAGGACTATTGTAAAAAAATAAAAGATAATTTATGAAGTTGTCGCTTTAGCCATGCCAGCAGTGTGAAAAACCATTCATTTTTTTCCTGAAATGCCTTTTTATCTCATACTGAAAATGCAGCTTTTATATGGCTGCAGGATTCTTACAAGAAAAGCATACCTAGGGATTCTAATATGATTTGAGAAAAAGAAAAAGATCAAAAGCCAGAGTATTAAGGCCAGCAAAAGATGGTTTGATAATTTTAGAAAGAGGTTTGGCTTAAAATTTATCAAGGTAACAGTAGATATAGCCTCTGCAACCAAGAGGCAAAAGATAGGACACTCCCTGGTGTCATTCAGAAAATCATGGAGAAAGTGCTGAATGGGTTTTAATGCACATGAAAGTGCCCTATTCTGGAAAAAATGTCACAAAGGACAAGTATTAGTAAGGAAGAGAACCAAGCACCAGGATTTAAGGTAGGAAGGGATAGACGACTGCTGTTTTGTCCAAATTCAGTCTGGTTTATGATTCAAGACTGGCCTTGTCTATAGATCTGCTAACTGCCAGGCCTTGAAGAGAAAAGCTAAATATCAGCAGCCAGTTTTTTCTGTTGTACAAGTAGGCCTGGAAAATTAAAACTCTTTTTCTAATTGGTCCCATTGATGCTTTGTCCCTGAAGTCAGGAAGTACTTTGCCAGTAATGAACTGCCTTTTTTCTTTTAAATTATTGAAGATTCAGTGAGGGTACAGAGAACCAGGTTACACTGATTGCATTTGTTAGGTAAAATCCCTCTTATAATTGTGTCCCGCCTCCTTGAGTTGTGTCGCACACCATTACTTTTCACCCTCCTCTGTCCTTCCCTGTCTCTGCTCCCCCCCCCCCACTATGTACTACGTCATCAGTTGTGCTCATATCAGTATTGAGTACATTGGATTCTTGCTTCTCCATTCTTGTGATGCTTTACCAAGAAGAATGCGTTCCACCACCATCCAGGTTAATACAAAAGATGTAAAATCTCCGTCTTTTGTAGTGGCTGAATAGTATTCCATGGTATACATATACCACAGCTTGTTAATCCATTCCTGGGTGGGGGGGCATTTAGGCTGTTTCTACATTTTGGTGATTGTAAATTTTTTTTCCTTTTTTTTTTTTGAGACAGAGTCTCAAGCTATCACCCTGGGTAGAGTGCTATGGCATCACAGCTCACGGCAACCTCAGACTCTTGGGCTTAAGTGAGTCCCTTGCCTTAGCCTTCCAAGTAGGTAAGACTACAGGTGCCCGCCACAACGCCCAGCTATTTTTTTTTTTTGTTGCCGTTGTCATCATTGTTTTTAGCTGGCCGGGGCTGGGTTTAAACCCGTCAGCCTTGGTGTATGTGGCCTGTGCCCTACCCACAGAGCTATGGGCGCTGCCCACGCAATTATAAATTGAGCTGCAATAAACAGTCTAGTGCAAATGTTCCTTTGATAAAATGATTTTTTTTTTCCTGGGTATATGCCCAGTAATAGGATTTCAAGATCAAATGACAATTCTATTGGTTCTTTGAGGATTCTCCATACTTCCTTCCAAAAGGGTTGTATTAGTTTGCAGTCCCACGAGGAGTATAAAAGTGTTCCCTTCTCTCCACAACCACACTGGCATCTACAGCTTTGAGTCTTTGTGACATGGGCCACTCTTACAATGTTGTAGGTTAGGTGATCATCTCAGGGTAGTTTTGGTCTGCATTTCTCTGATAATTAGGGACAATGAGCATTTTTTCATATGTTTCTTAGCCATTTGTCTATCTTCTTTAGAAAAGGTTCTATTCATCTCAGTTGCCCCTTGATATAAAGGATTGTTGTTGGCTTTTTTAATGTTGATTAGTTTGAGTTCTCTGTAGATTGTAGTTATCAAGCTTTTATCCAATTCATAATATGCATAATGGGAAATATCTTTTCCCATTCTGATGATTGTCTGTTTGCTTTGGTTGTTGTCTCCTTAGCTGTACAGAACCTATTTAGTTTAATTAAGTCTAATTTGTTTATTTTTGTTGTTGCAGTTGCCACCACTGTCTTAATCATAAAGTCTTTTCCCAGGCCAGTACCTTAAAGTGTTTTCCCCACACTTTCTTCGAGGATTTTTCTTGTTTCTTGCCTTAGATGTAGATCTTTTATCCCTCTTGAATCAGTTTCAGTGAGTGAAGAAAGGTGCAGGTCCAGTTTCAATCTTTTACATGTGCTTTTCCAGTTCTCCCAGCACCATTTAATGAATAGGTATTCTTTCTCCCTGTATATGTTCTTGTTTGGTTTATCAAAGATTAGGTGGCTGTAAGATGAGAGTTTCACCTCCTGGTTTTCTATTCGGTTTCAGATGTCTGTATCTCTATTTTTGTGCCAATGCCATGCTGTTTTGATCACTGTTGCCTTGTAGTACAACCTAAAGTCTGGTAGGCTGATGCCCCCAGTTTTGTTTTTATTACTAAGAATTGTGTTGGCTATATGGGTTTTTTTCTGGTTCTATACAAAATGAAGAATCATTTTTTCCAGATCTTGAAAGTATGATATTAGTATTTCAAGGATGGCCTTGAATCTGTAGATTGCTTTGGGAAGTATAGATACTTTAACAATGTTGATTTTTCCCAGCCAAGAGCAGCTGTGTTCTTCCATTTGTTAATATCTTCTGCTATTTCTTTTCTTTTCTTTTCTTTTTTTTTTTGAGACAAGAGCCTCAAGCTGTTGCCCTGGGTAGAGTGCTATGATATCACAGCTCACAGCTACTCTAACTCTTGGGCTCAAGAGACTCTCCTGCCTCTGCCTCCCAAGTGGCTGGGTCTACAGGAGCCTGCCATAATGCCTGGCTATTTTTTGGTTGCAGCCGTCATTGTTGTTTGGCAGGCCTGGGCTGGATTCGAACCTGCCAGCTCAGGTGTATGTGGCTGGCGCCTTAGCCGCTTGAGCCACAGGCACTGAGCCATCTTCTGCTATTTCTTTTCTTAGGGTTTTGCAATTTTCTTTGTAGAGTTCCTTCCTTCACCTCTTTTGTTAAGTATATTCTTAGATACTTCATTTTCTTTGAAGCTACTGTGAAGGGAATTGTGTTCTCATTGTAGTTGTTATTAGCATATAGAAAGGCAACTGATTTGTGGACATTGATTGTATATCCTGAGACATTACTGTATTTTTTGATCACTTCCAGCAGTCTTAGAGTTGAGTCTTGGGAGTTCTCTAAGTATAAGTTCATATTGTGAGCAGAAAGTGAGAATTTGACCTCTTCTGTCCCCTTTTGGGTGTCCTTTATTTCCTTTTATTGCCTGATTGTATTAGCTAGAACTTCTAGCAGTATGTTGAGTAGTAGTGATAATAGAGGACAGCCTTATCTGGTTCCAGTTCTTAGTGGGAAAGCTTTCAGTTTTACTCCATTCAGTATAATATTAGCTTTGGGGTTTTTTTTGGTATATGGCTTCAATCAGTTTAAGAAATGGGCCATCTGTGCCTATTTTCTTCAGAGTTCTAATTAGAAAAGGATGCTGAATTTTATTGAATACTTTTTTTTGCATTTATTGAGAGGATCATATGGTCTTTGTTTTTGTTTCTGTTGATTTGGTGAATTATGTTTATGGACTTATGTATGTTAAACTAGCCTTGCCTCCCTGGGATGAAACCTACTTGATTGTGATGTACTTTTTTGATGGGAAGCTGTAATCTATTGGCTATGATTTTTTTTCTTTATTTTTTAATTTTTCAATTATTTTTATTGAGTGCTGGATAGGATTTGTTTAATAATTAAATTATTATATTATTGTCCAGCACTCAATAATTATTTATCATTAATAAATTTAATTAAGCTAATATTATTAAATTATTTTAAAATTAAAGATAAATATGGACAATTAAAAAATTTTAAATGAAAGCATACTACTGATGCAGAATTGAGTAGAGATGGAAAGCTATTGCTATAACTAAAATAAAGAAGAAAAGGAGAGTAGAAGAAAGGATGTTATGAATGTCATGATGAATGGCAATTGCAGGCTCGGCACCTGTGGCTCAATCGGCTAAGGCACCAGCCACGTACACCTAAGGTGGCGGGTTCGAATCCCCAGCCCAGGCCCACCAAACAACAATGATGGCTGCAACCAAAAAATGGCCGGGCGTTGTGGCGGGTGCCTGTGGTCCCAGCTACTTGGGA
>CAUYQV010067197.1:0-11203 GCA_963574575.1 Galagoides demidoff
GACCTTGGGAGGGGAGGGGAGGATAGGTGGAAGGAGGGTGATTGCAGGGATCACTTCTATGGTTTATCCTACAAGGGTACAAGTGAATCTTTCTAAGAGTAGGATATAAACATCTTAACACAATAACTAAGAAAATGACACGAAGGCTGTGTTGATCAGTTTGATGGAAGTATTTCGGATTGCATGTGAAAACCCCACACTACCCCAGAAGTGCATTAATGTACATAGTTACCATTCAATAAAAAAAAAAAAAAGATAAAAACTGACCAATTTAAATAATGCTGAAGTTATTATAGCCTTGATTTAGTGAGCACACATTTGACTGCATTAAAATGAATCTTTTTTTTTTTTTTTGAGACGGAGCCTCAAGCTATCCCCCTGGGTCGAGTGCCATGGCATCACAACAGCTCATAGCAACCTCCAACTCCTGGGCTCAAGCGAGTCTCCTGCCTCCGCCTCCCAAGTAGCTGGGACCACAGGCGCCCACCACAACGCCCAGCCATTTTTTTTTTTGGTTGCAGCCATCATTGTTGTTTGGCGGGCCTGGGCTGGGGATTCGAACCCGCCATCTTAGGTGTACATGGCTGGCGCCTTAGCCGATTGAGCCACAGGCGCCGAGCCCTGAATTATATTTTGGCCAAGAATAGAGGTAACATCATGAGGTCTCCAGCAACATTTATAAATTAAGAAATCAATGCTAATAATGTTCTTTTCCCATTAACTGTGATTAAAAGTATAGGTAAGACAATAGAGTAGAAACAAGTCAAATTACTAAGTGGAACACACTTACAAGGTACTGCACATTCAAGATAATAGCCAACTGGGAATGGTAAACGTCAATAAACAAATTACAATTTCAACATAGTATAAACACTGCTACAAGCAGAAATATCTTTCACAACCAAAAAAAGTTCCAAATCCTCATCTCTAAACAAATCGTTTCTAAAATACACTAAAACTGTAGAGAATTAAAATACAGTAGCTTCCCTTCCTGAGGTGCAATACACAGAAAGGCAGATTAGATAACACACGAATACAACTTTCTCAAGAGCGGTTATTAACTATCTCATCAGGCCAAAGTATTGTCTCACCTTAAAATTCCCCCAATGAGATAGTGTAATCAAAATTGAACAGATAAGAATGACTGCATTTTTAATGTTTAAAACTATAATCCCAAGGCATACAACTCCTTCCCCCCGACCCATGTCAAAGCAGCTCCTACAGCCCAGAAAGTTCCCATCTCTCCCGCCACTTGAGGCTGCCCGCAGGCCATATACACGAGCACACTGACACAGTCTCATCTCTCCTTCCTTCATCTGAAACTCTACTGTTGAGTTTGAGTTTAAATGTAATTGTTCCAGGGGAGACTTCATAGGCATGGAGATTAACCAGGACTACGCTCATACAATTACTCTTACAACCCTCTCTGCTTTTGTTCAAGTAGGCACTTGTCATTTAAAACATCTGGTTTAAGGTCTGTACTTCCCACTAGGCTATAAGCTCAATGAGGGAAAGTCTTCCCCACTGTCTTTTCCATGTCTCACTCAGACCAGCACCTGGTACACACCACATGCTTCATAAATATGCACTGCGGTTGGAATAAAAGAGTAGATCTTGAAAATGTGAAGTTTACCTATTTGTTTTACAATTCAGTATTGCAAACCGAGCAACACAATAGAGCCTCAAGTGTCACTTTAAAAATTAGAGTCATCTTGAAGGAAGTAAACGCTACATAGAAATTCAGCACTGAGTGATTTCTCTCTGCATTGTCATTATGAGAACACCTTCCCCAAGGATTCACCAAGAGAACGGAACTACGCGGTCCCACGCCAACGGAACCCTTAGAGAACTGCCATTATCATTAATCATCTCGGAGCAGGGCTGCATACATTAATAAAAGGCAACAATCATTCAAGATGTCACTGGGCTAAAACTGTCCGTTACTCTCTTCTCTGTGACAACTAAACAAAGGTAATAAAGACAGTGTATAAGCCAATGGCTCAAGGGTGACAGTACATTAATAGTGCCTAAAGCTATGAGATACTTTCTGAAGTACTTTCAGGGAAAAAATAATTGATTAAAGTCAGGGTGGCAATAAAACTAACCCACAGATTTGATTTCAGAGAGGTTCCTGGGTGGACGAGTGTGGGTCTCAAGTCAACAGCGAGTTCTGACTCCTCAGATAGTGATCACCCCAGACTCAGTGCTCACCCCTCATTACTAGGGTAGACGATGAGGACCTGCGTGCTGGCAGGCTCGTCTTGCCAGATCATTCCAGTTCTTCCCCTTTGGGCACCACTAGGGGATGTGCCTGGTTCCTTCCAGTGGGGGCTTCCTGATCTATGATGAGCCCTCACCTTGTGGGAATACAACCCTTCCTGCTTCCTGGAACCCCAGGGACTCCCAGCATTGCCCTTTCTAGTTCTAGAAAACTAAAATGAGTATCAAGTACCAGCTGCCCATCCTGCCTGTGCCAGAAAACCACAATCCTGGGAGACTAGATACCCAATTGTGTGCCAGATATTCAGATGTGAATGGATAACCAATAAAAAAAAAAAAATCACAAAAACACTGGATTTCTCTAAAACTCAAAAATACCAACTAGAACACCCCTTTAAATTTATCCCCACAAGCAAACAGCTGCCTTGAAGTTGTGCTGAAGGTCTGCTTTCCTTGGGAATTGTAACTATCTGACCTGTCTCTAACTGTCCATGTCAGTCACCCCTGAAAGGCTCCCACTCGGCCGCCAGCCTCAACTACTGAACACAGGGAGATTCTGGCCTACTATCCCCATATTGAACACTAGTTTTCTTAAAACCTGAAATGGCTTGAGGAACACAGCAGAATCACCTTTTAATTGTTAGAGCCTAAACATCGGATTCAACAATTACAACTGCCTCTAGGAAACATGTTGAATCGCCAAAGTTTGCATTCTGTCTAGAAACAGGTCACTAATACTGATCAGAAGATAGGACAAGGGACCTGAGAGCAAAGGCATTCAACCGTTGCATGTGGAAAGCCTGCGATTTGGCTTCTGCAGGTAACCTGTGGCTTCTGGGTTACAGCAGGGGGCCTTGATCTCTCCCTAGAAAGGGCATTATTGCTTTCAGGGATGGGGGAAGGTGGGTAGCTGTATTTGAGAGGTGTGAGGTGGTGGTACCTATTCATAATCTCAGTGTTCCTGGCAATGAATCAATGTAGCAAAGGTTCGCTACGTGAGACAGAGGTCTATAAAAACACACAAAGGATTTTAAGACTTAAGCTGGGGGGAAATACATTCATGTATGACAACTTCCTCTAACTGAAATACGGCAAAGAGATTAACTTTCATATAGGTTTCTACAAAGGATGTCTAATGCAAAAAAAAGAAAGAAAATGTGGAGAACTTCAGACTGTGATGGTAGCAGGATCATTTCTTCGAATTTGCCTTGTCTCAAAAAAAAAAAAAACAAAATCCCAAATTCAACCTTTGCCAGGAATAAACCAGGAGACTTCCTTTACCGTCAATCCAACTACTAAAATAAGAAATATTCAGAAACGAAGGCTTGGGAGTTAAACAGAGGAAACATATTAACTTGACCAGAACTTCTAACTCCACCAGGCCTGAAGGCTGAGGCAGGTTGCTAACCTCTGGTTTCTGACCTAGGCTTCTAAGACTAATCGCAGCAATTACAACACAAAAGTCCAGCTATTGCCCACAATTACTGCCTCTCAGGGGGCCTAAGTAATGAATTATTCATGTAACATATGCCCCATACCTTTTAAGGGAGAAACAGAGAAATCCATACAAACCAAGGTAACAGGCCTCTTTGGGGTCATAAAGTTTGTCACCTGCTGTTACCAGCTGCCCTAAGGAAGATAGTCTTCCCCTTCTTTGCCCCTTCTACCTGGTGAGCAAGCTGACAGGGAACCGTCTTTTCCTTTCAAGAATTTAGATGTTTAACAACACATTAAAGTGAGAGGTCAAAGTCTGCCCCTGGTACAAGCATAATCCTCACCATTGCAGGTGGGGTGCGGGGAGGATGGGGTGCAACTGTGTCCAGGAGGGAGCACCTGCCGGGAGGAGTTAAATTCCTCTTTCCCCACACTTCCCACTATAATGTTCCTACCACCAGGAATGGCCGCAATTGTTTTGGAAAAACCTCCAAACTTTCAAATGGCCAGAAGGTTTTCCATCTTTTCCCTCTGGCAACTGTGGTTTATGTGGAAAAGCCCATTATTCTTTCAATGACTCAGAACCGTCTTGCTTCTCCAGTATTTATACTTGCCCTGAACCACAGGGAACCCGTGGAGAAAGCCGCTGAGGACAGCTTTTAACAACTGATAAATAATTGATTTAGGCACTTAGCGAGAGAGGACTTCACCTCTTTCTGCCTTTCTTTTAATTTAAAGATTGGAAATTTCGAGGCTAAGGGAGGGCAAGAGCCCAGATGTGGCATGGGAAGGGTTTCTGTTTTAACACTAAATGTAAGGTAGCATTTGGCAGGCTAGACTCAACCCACACTGTGCCAAGAGCCCTCGTATGGAAAAAAGGAACTACACACAGATTTAATAATCTAAGCATTAAAGGCCCACAGTGCATACAAGGGCTCCACGTTTAAAACACACACAGATAAAAAGCCCGTGGTCAGATGTGCCATCCTGGCGGGGTGACTTCTCCTGCTCCTCAGAACTGCGTCCTCAGCCAGAGGGGCAGCCCAGGGAAGGTCTGCAGGGAGAAACCAAGGGGTCTGGGAAACTGAACCCATCAGGCCCGATGAAGTCAGGCTCTGGCACCCAGACCAGGTGTTTGTTACTGAGGGTTTTTTGTGTTTTAGTTTTGTTTTTTCTCCAAAAGAAGTTTCAATGAAGTTAAAAGCAAGACTTGAGTACAAAGGATTTCTTCTGATGTGGAATTCTAAAAGTGACAAGCCTCAGGAGAAGCCCTCCAGACCAAGGGAAAGAACTGCTGATTTGCTCTTTACTAGGAAAAGCCAATTTAGAGAAGACATCAAAATCAAATATGTGTTATAAATTAAATACCCAAACACTCAGTAGAATACCTGCCACCTAACAGCATAATTACACACACACACACACACACACACACGAAAAGAAAGAAGGACAAAGTAGATTCAGGAGCTGGCTTTCTGCATACCTTTTCAAATTTTGTCAGCAATTCTCGTAAGCTGAAGTTCAGACCAATCATCGTCCAGAAGCCCTTGAAGCCTACATCTTTCCGGCAAACTTCCTCCAAACAACAGCGTTTCACTTCTACAAACCGTATCTTTTCCGGCTATACTTTAAAATCCTTTGTAAAATCCTTTACAAGCCTTGCCCTTGAGCTATGGTCCATCAGCAGCAGCAGCTTGCGCTGGGACATTTTAGCCACCCCACCGTGGGTCCGTTTTGTCATGGACTTCAGAGCTCGCAAGGAATAGACCTGCTTGTGTATTTTCTGGGAGCTGCGTTCCACGAGGCTGGCATGGTCTCCTCGTTCTCCGGGAAGCCCAGGATTCCCTTCTGCTCACCTCGCTAATGACCTGCAGGCCACAACTGTTCTCTCCTGGGCCCCAGGCTTAGAGTTTGTTCTCAATTACACACAGACGAAAAGAAAAAAAAAGAAGCTATATCCTGGAAACTTGCATGAGAGAAGAAAAAAAATAAAAGCCAAGTATTACCAACTTCCTCCATTCAGACTGGTTTCAGGAAGAAAAAGAAAAAAAAAATTCCTGGGTAAAGAGCCAGTTTTCAAAGAGCATGACTTATGTAGAGTTCGAACAAGGAAGAGAGCGCTCTCAGCAGAGGAAACACCAGAACTCGGGACAAGAGGCCACCGGTTCTCAGTCTCCCAGACACCAGCAGCCTGGGTTGCTATGGCAACCACCAAGCTAGTTTCAGTCCATTTCCCCCAGGTTGGCCCAGCCTAAGGGATGCTGTCAAGGCATCAGGACTGAAGTTGTTTTAAAAGTTGTTCTATCTGTCTAGAGAAAAGTTCTCGCAAAGTCTCAGGGTCCCCTCTGCAGGCTCCGGGGCAGGGGAGAGCAGCCTCAGTCAGCTCCGGTGACTCCTCTCTCTGAGCTGACAGCAGTGTGGCAATCCACTTCCCTCTCCAGCCGTTGTTTATTATTTTAATCAGCATCCTCCCGTTCCACCACCCCTCACACAGTTTGAAGTGAAGCTCACTCCCACTTCCTGGAGGCCTGCTGCCCCAAACTTCAATACGGTATCTCTTACATTGTCTCACTCCTGAATGGATCACAGGACCCATATTCCAACTGGGAGCCAACCCATAAAAGAAGAGGGAGTGAGTGTACGGAACAATACAAGTCACAAAAGAAAATATGCACGGTTACTTTTAAAATGATAGGGAACATGCTTTAAAAGGCAAGTGCTTTGATCTCACTGATGACACTGAAAATCATTCAGACCACTTTCATACAGGGAATTTACTTATTTCTGACTTAACACTTAACAAGTAAAACTACTGTATTCAAAATGTGAGTACTAACTAATCACTTTGACTGTGTCTTCTGTTTTGATGTTAAACTATTACTGGCACTCAGAGAAACAATGGTGTGCAAAGTTTTAAGTATACTCCTTTTAAAGGAAAAACTTCAATCCAAATGATAAATTCTTTATAGTGATATTACAGAAATGATTCCAAGGCAAATGTGATTATGCTTTTTGCATCACACAGCTATTTAGTTTACCAATAAAAGTTAAATATGACAGAAGTATCCATATGGAACATATTTCTCCAGTTGTATGCAAAATTCCATCACAAACATGAAGTGTTTTTAATGATAATACCATCACAAGTGGAATGATATTAATCTCAATGTAACTAAGTCTACTTTTTGCTTCAGGACATACACAGACCAAAGGGTGGAGGGGGACCCTGAAATTAGAATATGCATCTCCAAAGAGGCAATCTGAATTGCTTACATATAAAAATTGTTAGTACTCATTGAAACATATGTAGTAAGAGATTCCACTTAACAGCAGAAAAAAAAAACTGAGAATTTATCAGGGAAACATTTATAATGTGGTTATTATTATTTTTTTTCCATTTCATTCCCAACTTACTTTCATTATCAGTGTTTAAATAGCACGTGTTTTACATATGCCCATCTATACAAATTTAACAAGCTCTTAAAATATTTTCATTATTATTCATAAAAAACCAACATGTCCCCAGGGGTGAAATGGCTTTACGAGCTTTCTGGCAGAACCTGTGTGTTTCCCCTCAACGCACCTAGTCCAGATTTACACCCAGGTACTACTGATTTCAAAAACAAATGTGTTAATCAAATGGTTATTCAGAAATCCACGGGTAAAAATAACCTACAGTTAGGATCAAAATAGCACTGACTTCAGCATGAAGACCGACCATCAGAAACTTAGCAAAAGAAACCTGCACAAAACCTGACCACAGGGAACCTGGTCTGTGAGGGCTCTACGGCCACATGCTGAGATCTTTCAACAGCAGCAAATAAACTTTTTTACATAAATGCAAGAAAAAAGAAACCACCAGCACTGTCACCATCACCAGCACCACACAAAAAATAAAGGCAAGAGAGAAAAAGTACAATCTTTCTCAGCTGGGCAAACTTCCAGCTACCACCCAGGGTGTTGCATGGCTGTGATCAGAGACGTGTGCAAACACGCCATCCCCCATGCACGTATCAGAAGAGTGAATTAAATAAAACCTCTGCAGAACAACAGAGAGTACCATAGTCTTTCTCTAAAGGAGACTCTTTATGTTTAATGGGGTCTTACACCAAGACAAGAATGATATGCTATTAGTAGAGCCTCAAATAACTTGTATCCTCGCCCACGGCTAAACACAAGGCATGAGAAAAATGAGGGAAAAGAAAGAGAATCCTTGCCGCGCCAAGGACACAACAATTAAAGGAAACAGACAACCTTCAGAATGGGAAAATGTATTTGCATATTACAAATCTGACAAAGGCTTGATAACTAGGATCTGGAGAGAACTCAAATTAATCAACAAAAACAGATCTAACAATCCCATCTATCACTGGGCAAGACACATGAGCAGAACCTTCTCTGAGGAAGACAGACAAATAGCTAACAAACATGTGAAAAAATGCTCACCAGCCCTAATCCTCAGAGAAATGCAAATCAAAACCACGCTGCCATATCACCTAACCCCGGGGAGACTGGTCCACATCACAAAGTAACAAAGTTGCAGATGCCCACACAGATGAAGAGAGAGGGAAACACTTTTACACTGTTGGTGGGACTGCAAACTAACACACCCCTTTGGAAAGAAGTATGGAGAATCCTCAAAGAACTCAAATTAGATCTCCCATTTGACCCTGCAATCCCATTACTAGGCATCTACCCAGAAGGAAAAAAAAATCCTTTTATCATAAGGACAAATGTACTAGATTGTTATTGCAGCTCAATTTACAATCACCAAGATGTGGAAACAACCCAAATTCCCATCAACTCAGGAACAGAGGCACAAACTGCAGTGTACGTAAACATGGACTGCTATTCAGCCATTAAAAAGACGGTGACTTCATGTCTTTTGTATTAAACTGGATGGAGTTAAAACCTATTCTTAGTGAAGCATCACAAGAATGGAAAAGCAAACACACAATGTTCTCAATACTAATAGGAAGCCAGGAGACGATCTAATTTACTCCCACATAGGAGAAAAATATTTTTCAATTCAAGTTGGGGGGAGAGGGAGGGAATGAGAGAGAAGGAATGGGGGATTTGTGAATGGGCACAAAGTAGGGGTGTATGGCACACTTTTGGGGTGTAGGACACAACTACAAGTGGGACTCTACCTAACAAATTTAAATATTGTGACTTGGTTGTTTGTACCCTCACTTTAACCTGAAATTAAAAAAAGAAAGAAAGAAAAGGAAAAAAGAAAAAGAAAGGGAATCCTTGGTGTCAGGGATTTTTCCCCAAAAGATAAGAGCAAGGGAACTTTTCTAAGTATTTATGTCCTACACAGGATAAGGAAAGAGAGGAAGGGACCTTCCCACATGTAGAATTCTAGAGTAGAATGTCCAGAAGTGGATGCCTCTGTATCAACTTCCCACTGTCAGGACTCACATCCTCTGCCAGTGCAGAAAAGAGAACGCTTAAATAAAGCTCTGTTACTTATTGTTGTAAAATATCAAAAACGATTAATGCAACTAGCCATGATGAGAGGCCTTATAGAAAAAAGAAAAAGGCAGAAGGCACAAAACCCAGTGGATCCGGATTCAAAATGGATCATCAGAAGGATGTGAAATCATACAAAGCAAGATTTTAAAGTCGTCATTAGTTTTCAGTACAGGGCAACTATATTCTCACTAAAACACTGGAAAGCAACTAAAATGTTATGTTTTAAGTAACAAAGGCAAATAGATTATGTAAAAATCTAAAGATACTCTATAAAATTCAAATAGCTAAATATTTGATATATTCTTTAAAGTAACTTGCTGTTTGATAACATAGTAACCCATGAGAGTAAGACTTGTAAAGTGTGAATGTTGTTGCTTTTCTGACAGAGAGCACATCTTATTATGAATGGGTTTGACAGCCAATATAAGATGGAAACACTTTCTCAGTTTAAAGTCAGTACACAAAATATCATCTTGCTACTATACCTTACATTTCCATAGCCCCTTTTCACCAAACATCCCTCCCAGTTCATTAATGCCTATAATCCTGTAATCATTAAAACAAAAATAGAGGCCTCCAGTGAAAGCAATGCATCACCAAAGAGACTTAATAAATTGAATGATGGCATCTGAAGTGGCTGACATTTTGCCAGTTTCAACTAGTGTGCAAACAAACTGTTCACTAATCCTCAAGAGGAAGAATAAACTTAATACCACCAATCCCTGCGACAGAGCAACATGGACCAGCCCTGGAATCTCTAGATAAATAAGTCATGTCTCAAATATAGACACAGAGTTGCACGAGAAAGTAAAACTTTCTGAACCACAAAGAACGCAGGAACATTAAAGAATGGACTCAATACCATCTCGATCTAAATTATTCAATCAGAAACACATTCTAGGGCTAACATAGAGGGAGCTAAATGTCTAGATGGCTTGCCCAAGGATGTTCAAAGGTGAGGGTAATTGGAAAATTTTTATACCTAAAAACTGTATTTCTTTTCTTTTCTTTTTTTTTTTTTTTTGAGACAGAGCCTCAAGCTATCCCTCTGGGTAGAGTGCCATGGCATCACAGCTCACAGCAACCTCCAACAACTCCTGGGTTCAAGCGAGTCTCCTGCCTCAGCCTCCCAAGTAGCTGGGACTATAGGCGCCCGCCACAACGCCCGGCCATTTTTTGGTTGCAGCCATCATTGTTGTTTGGCGGGTCCCGGCTGGGGATTTGAACCCGCCACCTTAGGTGTACGTGGCTGACGCCTTAGCTGCTTGAGCCACAGGCGCCAAGCCTAAAAACTGTATTTCATGTAATTTGTTAGAAGTTATCTATTTGTGAATTTTATTAAGGCAGTAAGACTTAAGTCAAAAGAGCAGTCTAAATGCTGTGTCAAAAAACAAATTGTATCCTTACTCCTGGAGTGGATCTTAAAGCACCGTTCCTAGTACACACTAAATTCAAATTTTTAAAACTGTGAAGATACAAAACCTAACCAGGTTTCTCTTTATCTTGGCTAATACAAAGAACAAAAAGAAAAGAAAAGAAGAAAAGCTTCTTAGGAGCCTCTAAAGTGAAGCATATGGAGGTCAAGAGGTGATCACACATAAATCGCTACATCATGGCTTGTTCAACTGCTCCAGTGAGGAGCTTCAAGCTTGGGTAGAAAAACTGACTTGTTAAAAGCCCATTCTGACTCAAGGAAAGATCCAGGTTATTTCTACTGAGAGAAATATACACAATTCTCCTTTTCATAACTTTTCTAATTTGGGATTTATTCATTCAAACATAAAACAGCTTTAAGACCTTAATGATGATCTGTGATTTCAATTCACTGTCTTGTACCATGGAAGCTCCATTAAGCAGAGACCCACTCCATACATTATGGCTTTCTAGTTAACATCAGCCGGCAGCGAAGTCTGTCAGCTGGTAGCTATTTAAGGTAATATACAGCCCTACAGGGCAGAAAGTTCAATCTAAAGATTGAGGCCTGAGCCCTCTGATGAAAGGGGGAGCTCTCCTTTCATCCCAGGAAGTTCAAGCGATATGCTTTGTACACAAAGAATTATTTTTTAATGCT